>JAFMNZ010000070.1:0-47980 GCA_019207045.1 Branchiostoma floridae x Branchiostoma belcheri | reverse complement strand
AATTTTAACAAAGTCGCTATTTCTTTTGGAAATGGTCGGAAAAAATTTTCTTGCATTCCTAACGTCCCTCTGAGGTGTTAGAAGTGCAAGAAAAATACTCCCGACCTTTTAAAAAAATTTCCGCACATTATACGTATAAAAAAAATTTGGTCGGTTTTTTTCGTGCAAAACCTATGATTTAGAGCCTGAAACGCGTTATACAGGCGAATTTTAACAAAGTCGCTATTTCTTTTGGAAATGGTCGGAAAAATTTTCTTGCATTCCTAACGTCCCTCTGAGGTGTTAGAAGTGCAAGAAAATACTCCCGACCTTTTAAAAAATTTCCGCACATTATACGTATAAAAAAAATTTGGTCGTTTTTTTCGTGCAAAACCTATGATTTAGAGCCTGAAACAGGCGAATTTTAACAAAGTCGCTATTTCTTTTGGAAATGGTCGGAAAAAATTTCTTGCATTCCTAACGTCCCTCTGAGGTGTTAGAAGTGCAAGAAAAATACTCCCGACCTTTTAAAAAATTTCCGCCATTATACGTATAAAAAAAATTTGGTCGGTTTTTTTCGTGCAAAACCTATGATTTAGAGCCTGAAACGCGTTATACAGGCGAATTTTAACAAAGTCGCTATTTCTTTTGGAAATGGTCGGAAAAAATTTTCTTGCATTCCTAACGTCCCTCTGAGTGTTAGAAGTGCAAGAAAAATACTCCCGACCTTTTAAAAAATTTCCGCACATTATACGTATAAAAAAAATTTGGTCGGTTTTTTTCGTGCAAAACCTATGATTTAGAGCCTGAAACGCGTTATACAGGCGATTTTAACAAAGTCGCTATTTCTTTTGGAAATGGTCGGAAAAAATTTTCTTGCATTCCTAACGTCCCTCTGAGGTGTTGAAGTGCAAGAAAAATACTCCCGACCTTTTAAAAAAAATTCCGCACATTATACGTATAAAAAAAATTTGGTCGGTTTTTTTTCGTGCAAAACCTATGATTAGAGCCTGAAACGCGTTATACAGGCGAATTTTAACAAAGTCGCTATTTCTTTTGGAAATGGTCGGAAAAAATTTTCTTGCATTCCTAACGTCCCTCTGAGGTGTTAGAAGTGCAAGAAAAATACTCCCGACCTTTTAAAAAATTTCCGCACATTATACGTATAAAAAAAATTTGGTCGGTTTTTTTCGTGCAAAACCTATGATTTAGAGCCTGAAACGCGTTATACAGGCGAATTTTAACAAAGTCGCTATTTCTTTTTGGAAATGGTCGGAAAAAATTTTCTTGCATTCCTAACGTCCCTCTGAGGTGTTAGAAGTGCAAGAAAAATACTCCCGACCTTTTAAAAAATTTCCGCACATTATACGTATAAAAAAAATTTGGTCGGTTTTTTTTCGTGCAAAACCTATGATTTAGAGCCTGAAACGCGTTATACAGGCGAATTTTAACAAAGTCGCTATTTCTTTTGGAAATGGTCGGAAAAAATTTTCTTGCATTCCTAACGTCCCTCTGAGGTGTTAGAAGTGCAAGAAAATACTCCCGACCTTTTAAAAAAATTTCCGCACATTATACGTATAAAAAAATTTGGTCGGTTTTTTTTCGTGCAAAACCATGATTTAGAGCCTGAAACGCGTTATACAGGCGAATTTTAACAAAGTCGCTATTTCTTTTGGAAATGGTCGGAAAAATTTTCTTGCATTCCTAACGTCCCTCTGAGGTGTTAGAAGTGCAAGAAAAATACTCCCGACCTTTTAAAAAATTTCCGCACATTATACGTATAAAAAAAATTGGGTCGTTTTTTTCGTGCAAAACCTATGATTTAGAGCCTGAAACGCGTTATACAGGCGAATTTTAACAAAGTCGCTATTTCTTTTGAAATGGTCGGAAAAATTTTCTTGCATTCCTAACGTCCCTCTGAGGTGTTAGAAGTGCAAGAAAAATACTCCCGACCTTTAAAAAAATTTCCGCACATTATACGTATAAAAAAATTTGGTCGGTTTTTTCGTGCAAAACCTATGATTTAGAGCCTGAAACGCGTTATACAGGCGAATTTTAACAAAGTCGCTATTTCTTTGGAAATGGTCGGAAAAAATTTTCTTGCATTCCTAACGTCCCTCTGAGGTGTTAGAAGTGCAAGAAAAATACTCCCGACCTTTTAAAAAAATTTCCGCACATTATACGTTAAAAAAAATTTGGTCGGTTTTTTTCGTGCAAAACCTATGATTTAGAGCCTGAAACGCGTTATACAGGCGAATTTTAACAAAGTCGCTATTTCTTTTGGAAATGGTCGGAAAAAATTTTCTTGCATTCCTAACGTCCCTCTGAGGTGTTAGAAGTGCAAGAAAAATACTCCCGACCTTTTAAAAAAATTTCCGCACATTATACGTATAAAAAAATTTGGTCGGTTTTTTTTTCGTGCAAACCTATGATTTAGAGCCTGAAACGCGTTATACAGGCGCGAATTTTAACAAAGTCGCTATTTCTTTTGGAAATGGTCGGAAAAAATTTCTTGCATTCCTAACGTCCCTCTGAGGTGTTAGAAGTGCAAGAAAAATACTCCCGACCTTTTAAAAAAATTTCCGCACATTATACGTATAAAAAAATTTGGTCGGTTTTTTTCGTGCAAACCTATGATTTAGAGCCTGAAACGCGTTATACAGGCGAATTTTAACAAAGTCGCTATTTCTTTTGGAAATGGTCGGAAAAAATTTTCTTGCATTCCTAACGTCCCTCTGAGGTGTTAGAAGTGCAAGAAAAATACTCCCGACCTTTTAAAAAATTTCCGCACATTATACGTATAAAAAAAATTTGGTCGGTTTTTTTTCGTGCAAAACCTATGATTTAGAGCCTGAAACGCGTTATACAGGCGAATTTTAACAAAGTCGCTATTTCTTTTGGAAATGGTCGGAAAAATTTTCTTGCATTCCTAACGTCCCTCTGAGGTGTTAGAAGTGCAAGAAAAATACTCCCGACCTTTTAAAAAAATTTCCGCACATTATACGTATAAAAAAAATTTGGTCGGTTTTTTTCGTGCAAAACCTATGATTTAGAGCCTGAAACGCGTTATACAGGCGAATTTTAACAAAGTCGCTATTTCTTTTGGAAATGGTCGGAAAAAATTTTCTTGCATTCCTAACGTCCCTCTGAGGTGTTAGAAGTGCAAGAAAAAACTCCCGACCTTTTAAAAAAATTTCCGCACATTATACGTATAAAAAAAATTTGGTCGGTTTTTTTTTCGTGCAAAACCTATGATTTAGAGCCTGAAACGCGTTATACAGGCGAATTTTAACAAAGTCGCTATTCTTTTGGAAATGGTCGGAAAAAATTTTGCATTCCTAACGTCCCTCTGAGGTGTTTAGAAGTGCAAGAAAAATACTCCCGACCTTTTAAAAAATTTCCGCACATTATACGTATAAAAAAAATTTGGTCGGTTTTTTTCGTGCAAAACCTATGATTTAGAGCCTGAAACGCGTTATACAGGCGAATTTTAACAAAGTCGCTATTTCTTTTGGAAATGGTCGGAAAAAATTTTCTTGCATTCCTAACGTCCCTCTGAGGTGTTAGAAGTGCAAGAAAAATACTCCCGACCTTTTAAAAAATTCCGCACATTTACGTATAAAAAAAAATTTGGTCGTTTTTTTTTTTCGTGCAAAACCTATGATTTAGAGCCTGAAACGCGTTATACAGGCGAATTTTAACAAAGTCGCTATTTCTTTTGGAATGGTCGGAAAAAATTTTCTTGCATTCCTAACGTCCCTCTGAGGTGTTAGAAGTGCAGAAAATACTCCCGACCTTTTAAAAAAATTTCCGCACATTATACGTATAAAAAAATTTGGTCGGTTTTTTTCGTGCAAAACCTATGATTTAGAGCCTGAAACGCGTTATACAGGCGAATTTTACAAAGTCGCTATTTCTTTTGGAAATGGTCGGAAAAAATTTCTTGCATTCCTAACGTCCCTCTGAGGTGTTAGAAGTGCAAAAAAATACTCCCGACCTTTTAAAAAAATTTCCGCACATTATACGTATAAAAAAATTTGGTCGGTTTTTTTCGTGCAAAACCTATGATTTAGAGCCTGAAACGCGTTATACAGGCGAATTTTACAAAGTCGCTATTTCTTTTGGAAATGGTCGGAAAAATTTTCTTGCATTCCTAACGTCCCTCTGAGGTGTTAGAAGTGCAAGAAAAATACTCCCGACCTTTTAAAAAATTTCCGCACATTATACGTATAAAAAAAATTTGGTCGGTTTTTTTTTCGTGCAAAACCTATGATTTAGAGCCTGAAACGCGTTATACAGGCGAATTTTAACAAAGTCGCTATTTCTTTTGGAAATGGTCGGAAAAAATTTCTTGCATTCCTAACGTCCCTCTGAGGTGTTAGAAGTGCAAGAAAAATACTCCCGACCTTTTAAAAAATTTCCGCACATTATACGTATAAAAAAATTTGGTCGGTTTTTTTTCGTGCAAAACCTATGATTTAGAGCCTGAAACGCGTTATACAGGCGAATTTTAACAAAGTCGCTATTTCTTTTGGAAATGGTCGGAAAAATTTTCTTGCATTCCTAACGTCCCTCTGAGGTGTTAGAAGTGCAAGAAAAATACTCCCGACCTTTTAAAAAATTTTCCGCACATTATACGTATAAAAAAATTTGGTCGGTTTTTTTCGTGCAAAACCTATGATTTAGAGCCTGAAACGCGTTATACAGGCGAATTTTAACAAAGTCGCTATTTCTTTTGGAAATGGTCGGAAAAAATTTCTTGCATTCCTAACGTCCCTCTGAGGTGTTAGAAGTGCAAGAAAAATACTCCCGACCTTTTAAAAAAATTTCCGCACATTATACGTATAAAAAAAATTTGGTCGGTTTTTTTCGTGCAAAACCTATGATTTAGAGCCTGAAACGCGTTATACAGGCGAATTTTAACAAAGTCGCTATTTCTTTTGGAAATGGTCGGAAAAATTTTTCTTGCATTCCTAACGTCCCTCTGAGGTGTTAGAAGTGCAAGAAAAATACTCCCGACCTTTTAAAAAAATTTCCGCACATTATACGTATAAAAAATTTGGTCGGTTTTTTTCGTGCAAAACCTATGATTTAGAGCCTGAAACGCGTTATACAGGCGAATTTTAACAAAGTCGCTATTTCTTTTGGAAATGGTCGGAAAAATTTTCTTGCATTCCTAACGTCCCTCTGAGGTGTTAGAAGTGCAAGAAAAATACTCCCGACCTTTTAAAAAATTTCCGCACATTATACGTATAAAAAAAATTTGGTCGGTTTTTTTCGTGCAAAACCTATGATTTAGAGCCTGAAACGCGTTATACAGGCGAATTTTAACAAAGTCGCTATTTCTTTTGGAATGGTCGGAAAAAATTTTCTTGCATTCCTAACGTCCCTCTGAGGTGTTAGAAGTGCAAGAAAAATACTCCCGACCTTTTAAAAAAATTTCCGCACATTATACGTATAAAAAAAATTTGGTCGGTTTTTTTCGTGCAAAACCTATGATTTAGAGCCTGAAACGCGTTATACAGGCGAATTTTAACAAAGTCGCTATTTCTTTTGGAAATGGTCGGAAAAAATTTTCTTGCATTCCTAACGTCCCTCTGAGGTGTTAGAATGCAAGAAAAATACTCCCGACCTTTTAAAAAAATTTCCGCACATTATACGTATAAAAAAATTTGGTCGGTTTTTTTTCGTGCAAAACCTATGATTTAGAGCCTGAAACGCGTTATACAGGCGAATTTTAACAAAGTCGCTATTTCTTTTGGAAATGGTCGGAAAAATTTTTCTTGCATTCCTAACGTCCCTCTGAGGTGTTAGAAGTGCAAGAAAAATACTCCCGACCTTTTAAAAAAATTTCCGCACATTATACGTATAAAAAAAATTTGGTCGGTTTTTTTTCGTGCAAAACCTATGATTTAGAGCCTGAAACGCGTTATACAGGCGAATTTTAACAAAGTCGCTATTTCTTTTGGAAATGGTCGGAAAAAATTTCTTGCATTCCTAACGTCCCTCTGAGGTGTTAGAAGTGCAAGAAAAATACTCCCGACCTTTTAAAAAAATTTCCGCACATTATACGTATAAAAAAAATTTGGTCGGTTTTTTTCGTGCAAAACCTATGATTTAGAGCCTGAAACGCGTTATACAGGCGAATTTTAACAAAGTCGCTATTTCTTTTGGAAATGGTCGGAAAAAATTTTCTTGCATTCCTAACGTCCCTCTGAGGTGTTAGAAGTGCAAGAAAAAACTCCCGACCTTTTAAAAAATTTTCCGCACATTACGTATAAAAAAAATTTGGTCGTTGTTTTTTTCGTGCAAAACCTATGATTTAGAGCCTGAAACGCGTTATACAGGCGAATTTTAACAAAGTCGCGCTATTTCTTTGGAAATGGTCGGAAAAAATTTTCTTGCATTCCTAACGTCCCTCTGAGGTGTTAGAAGTGCAAGAAAAATACTCCCGACCTTTTAAAAAAATTTCCGCACATTATACGTATAAAAAAAATTTGGTCGGTTTTTTTCGTGCAAAACCTATGATTTAGAGCCTGAAACGCGTTATACAGGCGAATTTTAACAAAGTCGCTATTTCTTTTGGAAATGGTCGGAAAAAATTTTCTTGCATTCCTAACGTCCCTCTGAGGTGTTAGAAGTGCAAGAAAAATACTCCCGACCTTTTAAAAAAATTTCCGCACATTATACGTATAAAAAAATTTGGTCGGTTTTTTTCGTGCAAAACCTATGATTTAGAGCCTGAAACGCGTTATACAGGCGAATTTTAACAAAGTCGCTATTTCTTTTGGAAATGGTCGGAAAAAATTTCTTGCATTCCTAACGTCCCTCTGAGGTGTTAGAAGTGCAAGAAAAATACTCCCGACCTTTTAAAAAATTTCCGCACATTATACGTATAAAAAAATTTTGGTCGGTTTTTTTTCGTGCAAAACCTATGATTTAGAGCCTGAAACGCGTTATACAGGCGAATTTTAACAAAGTCGCTATTTCTTTTGGAAATGGTCGGAAAAAATTTTCTTGCATTCCTAACGTCCCTCTGAGGTGTTAGAAGTGCAAGAAAAATACTCTCCGACCTTTTAAAAAAATTTCCGCACATTATACGTATAAAAAAAATTTGGTCGGTTTTTTTTCGTGCAAAACCTATGATTTAGAGCCTGAAACGCGTTATACAGGCGAATTTTAACAAAGTCGCTATTTCTTTTGGAAATGGTCGGAAAAAATTTCTTGCATTCCTAACGTCCCTCTGAGGTGTTAGAAGTGCAAGAAAAATACTCCCGACCTTTTAAAAAAATTTCCGCACATTATACGTATAAAAAAAATTTGGTCGGTTTTTTTCGTGCAAACCTATGATTTAGAGCCTGAAACGCGTTATACAGGCGAATTTTAACAAAGTCGCTATTTCTTTTGGAAATGGTCGGAAAAATTTTCTTGCATTCCTAACGTCCCTCTGAGGTGTTAGAAGTGCAAGAAAAATACTCCCGACCTTTTAAAAAAATTTCCGCACATTATACGTATAAAAAAAATTTGGTCGGTTTTTTTCGTGCAAAACCTATGATTTAGAGCCTGAAACGCGTTATACAGGCGAATTTTAACAAAGTCGCTATTTCTTTTGGAAATGGTCGGAAAAATTTTCTTGCATTCCTAACGTCCCTCTGAGGTGTTAGAAGTGCAAGAAAAATACTCCCGACCTTTTAAAAAAATTTCCGCACATTATACGTATAAAAAAAATTTGGTCGGTTTTTTTCGTGCAAAACCTATGATTTAGAGCCTGAAACGCGTTATACAGGCGAATTTTAACAAAGTCGCTATTTCTTTTGGAAATGGTCGGAAAAAATTTTCTTGCATTCCTAACGTCCCTCTGAGGTGTTAGAAGTGCAAGAAAAATACTCCCGACCTTTTAAAAAAATTTCCGCACATTATACGTATAAAAAAAATTTGGTCGGTTTTTTTCGTGCAAAACCTATGATTTAGAGCCTGAAACGCGTTATACAGGCGAATTTTAACAAAGTCGCTATTTCTTTTGGAAATGGTCGGAAAAAATTTTCTTGCATTCCTAACGTCCCTCTGAGGTGTTAGAAGTGCAAGAAAAATACTCCCGACCTTTTAAAAAATTTCCGCACATTATACGTATAAAAAAAATTTGGTCGGTTTTTTTCGTGCAAAACCTATGATTTAGAGCCTGAAACGCGTTATACAGGCGAATTTTAACAAAGTCGCTATTTCTTTTGGAAATGGTCGGAAAAATTTTCTTGCATTCCTAACGTCCCTCTGAGGTGTTAGAAGTGCAAGAAAAATACTCCCGACCTTTTAAAAAATTTCCGCACATTATACGTATAAAAAAAATTTGGTCGGTTTTTTTTCGTGCAAAACCTATGATTTAGAGCCTGAAACGCGTTATACAGGCGAATTTTAACAAAGTCGCTATTTCTTTTGGAAATGGTCGGAAAAATTTTCTTGCATTCCTAACGTCCCTCTGAGGTGTTAGAAGTGCAAGAAAAATACTCCCGACCTTTTAAAAAATTTCCGCACATTATACGTATAAAAAAATTTGGTCGGTTTTTTTTCGTGCAAAACCTATGATTTAGAGCCTGAAACGCGTTATACAGGCGAATTTTAACAAAGTCGCTATTTCTTTTGGAAATGGTCGGAAAAAATTTTCTTGCATTCCTAACGTCCCTCTGAGGTGTTAGAAGTGCAAGAAAAATACTCCCGACCTTTTAAAAAATTTCCGCACATTATACGTATAAAAAAATTTGGTCGGTTTTTTTCGTGCAAAACCTATGATTTAGAGCCTGAAACGCGTTATACAGGCGAATTTTAACAAAGTCGCTATTTCTTTTGGAAATGGTCGGAAAAAATTTTCTTGCATTCCTAACGTCCCTCTGAGGTGTTAGAAGTGCAAGAAAATACTCCCGACCTTTTAAAAAATTTCCGCACATTATACGTATAAAAAAAAATTTGGTCGGTTTTTTTCGTGCAAAACCTATGATTTAGAGCCTGAAACGCGTTATACAGGCGAATTTTACAAAGTCGCTATTTCTTTTGGAAATGGTCGGAAAAAATTTCTTGCATTCCTAACGTCCCTCTGAGGTGTTAGAAGTGCAAGAAAAATACTCCCGACCTTTTAAAAAAATTTCCGCACATTATACGTATAAAAAAATTTGGTCGGTTTTTTTTCGTGCAAAACCTATGATTTAGAGCCTGAAACGCGTTATACAGGCGAATTTTAACAAAGTCGCTATTTCTTTTGGAAATGGTCGGAAAAAATTTTCTTGCATTCCTAACGTCCCTCTGAGGTGTTAGAAGTGCAAGAAAAATACTCCCGACCTTTTAAAAAAATTTCCGCACATTATACGTATAAAAAAAATTTGGTCGGTTTTTTTCGTGCAAAACCTATGATTTAGAGCCTGAAACGCGTTATACAGGCGAATTTTAACAAAGTCGCTATTTCTTTTGGAAATGGTCGGAAAAAATTTTCTTGCATTCCTAACGTCCCTCTGAGGTGTTAGAAGTGCAAGAAAAATACTCCCGACCTTTTAAAAAAATTTCCGCACATTATACGTATAAAAAAAATTTGGTCGGTTTTTTTCGTGCAAAACCTATGATTTAGAGCCTGAAACGCGTTATACAGGCGAATTTTAACAAAGTCGCTATTTCTTTTGGAAATGGTCGGAAAAAATTTTCTTGCATTCCTAACGTCCCTCTGAGGTGTTAGAAGTGCAAGAAAAATACTCCCGACCTTTTAAAAAAATTTCCGCACATTATACGTATAAAAAAATTTGGTCGGTTTTTTTTCGTGCAAAACCTATGATTTAGAGCCTGAAACGCGTTATACAGGCGAATTTTAACAAAGTCGCTATTTCTTTTGGAAATGGTCGGAAAAATTTTCTTGCATTCCTAACGTCCCTCTGAGGTGTTAGAAGTGCAAGAAAAATACTCCCGACCTTTTAAAAAATTTCCGCACATTATACGTATAAAAAAATTTGGTCGGTTTTTTTCGTGCAAAACCTATGATTTAGAGCCTGAAACGCGTTATACAGGCGAATTTTAACAAAGTCGCTATTTCTTTTGGAAATGGTCGGAAAAAATTTTCTTGCATTCCTAACGTCCCTCTGAGGTGTTAGAAGTGCAAGAAAAATACTCCCGACCTTTTAAAAAAATTTCCGCACATTATACGTATAAAAAAAATTTGGTCGGTTTTTTTCGTGCAAAACCTATGATTTAGAGCCTGAAACGCGTTATACAGGCGAATTTTAACAAAGTCGCTATTTCTTTTGGAAATGGTCGGAAAAAATTTTCTTGCATTCCTAACGTCCCTCTGAGGTGTTAGAAGTGCAAGAAAAATACTCCCGACCTTTTAAAAAAATTTCCGCACATTATACGTATAAAAAAATTTGGTCGGTTTTTTTTCGTGCAAAACCTATGATTTAGAGCCTGAAACGCGTTATACAGGCGAATTTTAACAAAGTCGCTATTTCTTTTGGAAATGGTCGGAAAAATTTTCTTGCATTCCTAACGTCCCTCTGAGGTGTTAGAAGTGCAAGAAAAATACTCCCGACCTTTTAAAAAAATTTCCGCACATTATACGTATAAAAAAAATTTGGTCGGTTTTTTTCGTGCAAAACCTATGATTTAGAGCCTGAAACGCGTTATACAGGCGAATTTTAACAAAGTCGCTATTTCTTTTGGAAATGGTCGGAAAAAATTTTCTTGCATTCCTAACGTCCCTCTGAGGTGTTAGAAGTGCAAGAAAAATACTCCCGACCTTTTAAAAAAATTTCCGCACATTATACGTATAAAAAAAATTTGGTCGGTTTTTTTCGTGCAAAACCTATGATTTAGAGCCTGAAACGCGTTATACAGGCGAATTTTAACAAAGTCGCTATTTCTTTTGGAAATGGTCGGAAAAAATTTTCTTGCATTCCTAACGTCCCTCTGAGGTGTTAGAAGTGCAAGAAAAATACTCCCGACCTTTTAAAAAAATTTCCGCACATTATACGTATAAAAAAAATTTGGTCGGTTTTTTTCGTGCAAAACCTATGATTTAGAGCCTGAAACGCGTTATACAGGCGAATTTTAACAAAGTCGCTATTTCTTTTGGAAATGGTCGGAAAAAATTTTCTTGCATTCCTAACGTCCCTCTGAGGTGTTAGAAGTGCAAGAAAAATACTCCCGACCTTTTAAAAAAATTTCCGCACATTATACGTATAAAAAAATTTGGTCGGTTTTTTTCGTGCAAAACCTATGATTTAGAGCCTGAAACGCGTTATACAGGCGAATTTTAACAAAGTCGCTATTTCTTTTGGAAATGGTCGGAAAAAATTTTCTTGCATTCCTAACGTCCCTCTGAGGTGTTAGAAGTGCAAGAAAAATACTCCCGACCTTTTAAAAAAATTTCCGCACATTATACGTATAAAAAAAATTTGGTCGGTTTTTTTTCGTGCAAAACCTATGATTTAGAGCCTGAAACGCGTTATACAGGCGAATTTTAACAAAGTCGCTATTTCTTTTGGAAATGGTCGGAAAAAATTTTCTTGCATTCCTAACGTCCCTCTGAGGTGTTAGAAGTGCAAGAAAAATACTCCCGACCTTTTAAAAAAATTTCCGCACATTATACGTATAAAAAAAATTTGGTCGGTTTTTTTCGTGCAAAACCTATGATTTAGAGCCTGAAACGCGTTATACAGGCGAATTTTAACAAAGTCGCTATTTCTTTTGGAAATGGTCGGAAAAAATTTTCTTGCATTCCTAACGTCCCTCTGAGGTGTTAGAAGTGCAAGAAAAATACTCCCGACCTTTTAAAAAATTTCCGCACATTATACGTATAAAAAAAATTGGTCGGTTTTTTTCGTGCAAAACCTATGATTTAGAGCCTGAAACGCGTTATACAGGCGAATTTTAACAAAGTCGCTATTTCTTTTGGAAATGGTCGGAAAAAATTTTCTTGCATTCCTAACGTCCCTCTGAGGTGTTAGAAGTGCAAGAAAAATACTCCCGACCTTTTAAAAAAATTTCCGCACATTATACGTATAAAAAAAATTTGGTCGGTTTTTTTCGTGCAAAACCTATGATTTAGAGCCTGAAACGCGTTATACAGGCGAATTTTAACAAAGTCGCTATTTCTTTTGGAAATGGTCGGAAAAAATTTTCTTGCATTCCTAACGTCCCTCTGAGGTGTTAGAAGTGCAAGAAAAATACTCCCGACCTTTTAAAAAAATTTCCGCACATTATACGTATAAAAAAAATTTGGTCGGTTTTTTTCGTGCAAAACCTATGATTTAGAGCCTGAAACGCGTTATACAGGCGAATTTTAACAAAGTCGCTATTTCTTTTGGAAATGGTCGGAAAAAATTTTCTTGCATTCCTAACGTCCCTCTGAGGTGTTAGAAGTGCAAGAAAAATACTCCCGACCTTTTAAAAAATTTCCGCACATTATACGTATAAAAAAAATTTGGTCGGTTTTTTTCGTGCAAAACCTATGATTTAGAGCCTGAAACGCGTTATACAGGCGAATTTTAACAAAGTCGCTATTTCTTTTGGAAATGGTCGGAAAAAATTTTCTTGCATTCCTAACGTCCCTCTGAGGTGTTAGAAGTGCAAGAAAAATACTCCCGACCTTTTAAAAAAATTTCCGCACATTATACGTATAAAAAAAATTTGGTCGGTTTTTTTCGTGCAAAACCTATGATTTAGAGCCTGAAACGCGTTATACAGGCGAATTTTAACAAAGTCGCTATTTCTTTTGGAAATGGTCGGAAAAAATTTTCTTGCATTCCTAACGTCCCTCTGAGGTGTTAGAAGTGCAAGAAAAATACTCCCGACCTTTTAAAAAAATTTCCGCACATTATACGTATAAAAAAAATTTGGTCGGTTTTTTTCGTGCAAAACCTATGATTTAGAGCCTGAAACGCGTTATACAGGCGAATTTTAACAAAGTCGCTATTTCTTTTGGAAATGGTCGGAAAAAATTTTCTTGCATTCCTAACGTCCCTCTGAGGTGTTAGAAGTGCAAGAAAAATACTCCCGACCTTTTAAAAAAATTTCCGCACATTATACGTATAAAAAAAATTTGGTCGGTTTTTTTCGTGCAAAACCTATGATTTAGAGCCTGAAACGCGTTATACAGGCGAATTTTAACAAAGTCGCTATTTCTTTTGGAAATGGTCGGAAAAAATTTTCTTGCATTCCTAACGTCCCTCTGAGGTGTTAGAAGTGCAAGAAAAATACTCCCGACCTTTTAAAAAAATTTCCGCACATTATACGTATAAAAAAAATTTGGTCGGGTTTTTTTCGTGCAAAACCTATGATTTAGAGCCTGAAACGCGTTATACAGGCGAATTTTAACAAAGTCGCTATTTCTTTTGGAAATGGTCGGAAAAAATTTTCTTGCATTCCTAACGTCCCTCTGAGGTGTTAGAAGTGCAAGAAAAATACTCCCGACCTTTTAAAAAAATTTCCGCACATTATACGTATAAAAAAAATTTGGTCGGTTTTTTTCGTGCAAAACCTATGATTTAGAGCCTGAAACGCGTTATACAGGCGAATTTTAACAAAGTCGCTATTTCTTTTGGAAATGGTCGGAAAAAATTTTCTTGCATTCCTAACGTCCCTCTGAGGTGTTAGAAGTGCAAGAAAAATACTCCCGACCTTTTAAAAAAATTTCCGCACATTATACGTATAAAAAAAATTTGGTCGGTTTTTTTCGTGCAAAACCTATGATTTAGAGCCTGAAACGCGTTATACAGGCGAATTTTAACAAAGTCGCTATTTCTTTTGGAAATGGTCGGAAAAAATTTTCTTGCATTCCTAACGTCCCTCTGAGGTGTTAGAAGTGCAAGAAAAATACTCCCGACCTTTTAAAAAAATTTCCGCACATTATACGTATAAAAAAATTTGGTCGGTTTTTTTCGTGCAAAACCTATGATTTAGAGCCTGAAACGCGTTATACAGGCGAATTTTAACAAAGTCGCTATTTCTTTTGGAAATGGTCGGAAAAAATTTTCTTGCATTCCTAACGTCCCTCTGAGGTGTTAGAAGTGCAAGAAAAATACTCCCGACCTTTTAAAAAAATTTCCGCACATTATACGTATAAAAAAAATTTGGTCGGTTTTTTTCGTGCAAAACCTATGATTTAGAGCCTGAAACGCGTTATACAGGCGAATTTTAACAAAGTCGCTATTTCTTTTGGAAATGGTCGGAAAAAATTTTCTTGCATTCCTAACGTCCCTCTGAGGTGTTAGAAGTGCAAGAAAAATACTCCCGACCTTTTAAAAAAATTTCCGCACATTATACGTATAAAAAAAATTTGGTCGGTTTTTTTCGTGCAAAACCTATGATTTAGAGCCTGAAACGCGTTATACAGGCGAATTTTAACAAAGTCGCTATTTCTTTTGGAAATGGTCGGAAAAAATTTTCTTGCATTCCTAACGTCCCTCTGAGGTGTTAGAAGTGCAAGAAAAATACTCCCGACCTTTTAAAAAATTTCCGCACATTATACGTATAAAAAAAATTTGGTCGGTTTTTTTCGTGCAAAACCTATGATTTAGAGCCTGAAACGCGTTATACAGGCGAATTTTAACAAAGTCGCTATTTCTTTTGGAAATGGTCGGAAAAAATTTTCTTGCATTCCTAACGTCCCTCTGAGGTGTTAGAAGTGCAAGAAAAATACTCCCGACCTTTTAAAAAAATTTCCGCACATTATACGTATATAAAAAAATTTGGTCGGTTTTTTTCGTGCAAAACCTATGATTTAGAGCCTGAAACGCGTTATACAGGCGAATTTTAACAAAGTCGCTATTTCTTTTGGAAATGGTCGGAAAAAATTTTCTTGCATTCCTAACGTCCCTCTGAGGTGTTAGAAGTGCAAGAAAAATACTCCCGACCTTTTAAAAAAATTTCCGCACATTATACGTATAAAAAAAATTTGGTCGGTTTTTTTCGTGCAAAACCTATGATTTAGAGCCTGAAACGCGTTATACAGGCGAATTTTAACAAAGTCGCTATTTCTTTTGGAAATGGTCGGAAAAAATTTTCTTGCATTCCTAACGTCCCTCTGAGGTGTTAGAAGTGCAAGAAAAATACTCCCGACCTTTAAAAAAATTTCCGCACATTATACGTATAAAAAAAATTTGGTCGGTTTTTTTCGTGCAAAACCTATGATTTAGAGCCTGAAACGCGTTATACAGGCGAATTTTAACAAAGTCGCTATTTCTTTTGGAAATGGTCGGAAAAAATTTTCTTGCATTCCTAACGTCCCTCTGAGGTGTTAGAAGTGCAAGAAAAATACTCCCGACCTTTTAAAAAAATTTCCGCACATTATACGTATAAAAAAAATTTGGTCGGTTTTTTTCGTGCAAAACCTATGATTTAGAGCCTGAAACGCGTTATACAGGCGAATTTTAACAAAGTCGCTATTTCTTTTGGAAATGGTCGGAAAAAATTTTCTTGCATTCCTAACGTCCCTCTGAGGTGTTAGAAGTGCAAGAAAAATACTCCCGACCTTTTAAAAAAATTTCCGCACATTATACGTATAAAAAAAATTTGGTCGGTTTTTTTCGTGCAAAACCTATGATTTAGAGCCTGAAACGCGTTATACAGGCGAATTTTAACAAAGTCGCTATTTCTTTTGGAAATGGTCGGAAAAAATTTTCTTGCATTCCTAACGTCCCTCTGAGGTGTTAGAAGTGCAAGAAAAATACTCCCGACCTTTAAAAAAATTTCCGCACATTATACGTATAAAAAAATTTGGTCGGTTTTTTTCGTGCAAAACCTATGATTTAGAGCCTGAAACGCGTTATACAGGCGAATTTTAACAAAGTCGCTATTTCTTTTGGAAATGGTCGGAAAAAATTTTCTTGCATTCCTAACGTCCCTCTGAGGTGTTAGAAGTGCAAGAAAAATACTCCCGACCTTTTAAAAAAATTTCCGCACATTATACGTATAAAAAAAATTTGGTCGGTTTTTTTCGTGCAAAACCTATGATTTAGAGCCTGAAACGCGTTATACAGGCGAATTTTAACAAAGTCGCTATTTCTTTTGGAAATGGTCGGAAAAATTTTCTTGCATTCCTAACGTCCCTCTGAGGTGTTAGAAGTGCAAGAAAAATACTCCCGACCTTTTAAAAAAATTTCCGCACATTATACGTATAAAAAAAATTTGGTCGGTTTTTTTCGTGCAAAACCTATGATTTAGAGCCTGAAACGCGTTATACAGGCGAATTTTAACAAAGTCGCTATTTCTTTTGGAAATGGTCGGAAAAAATTTTCTTGCATTCCTAACGTCCCTCTGAGGTGTTAGAAGTGCAAGAAAAATACTCCCGACCTTTTAAAAAAATTTCCGCACATTATACGTATAAAAAAAATTTGGTCGGTTTTTTTCGTGCAAAACCTATGATTTAGAGCCTGAAACGCGTTATACAGGCGAATTTTAACAAAGTCGCTATTTCTTTTGGAAATGGTCGGAAAAAATTTTCTTGCATTCCTAACGTCCCTCTGAGGTGTTAGAAGTGCAAGAAAAATACTCCCGACCTTTTAAAAAAATTTCCGCACATTATACGTATAAAAAAAATTTGGTCGGTTTTTTTCGTGCAAAACCTATGATTTAGAGCCTGAAACGCGTTATACAGGCGAATTTTAACAAAGTCGCTATTTCTTTTGGAAATGGTCGGAAAAAATTTTCTTGCATTCCTAACGTCCCTCTGAGGTGTTAGAAGTGCAAGAAAAATACTCCCGACCTTTTAAAAAAATTTCCGCACATTATACGTATAAAAAAAATTTGGTCGGTTTTTTTCGTGCAAAACCTATGATTTAGAGCCTGAAACGCGTTATACAGGCGAATTTTAACAAAGTCGCTATTTCTTTTGGAAATGGTCGGAAAAAATTTTCTTGCATTCCTAACGTCCCTCTGAGGTGTTAGAAGTGCAAGAAAAATACTCCCGACCTTTTAAAAAAATTTCCGCACATTATACGTATAAAAAAAATTTGGTCGGTTTTTTTCGTGCAAAACCTATGATTTAGAGCCTGAAACGCGTTATACAGGCGAATTTTAACAAAGTCGCTATTTCTTTTGGAAATGGTCGGAAAAATTTTCTTGCATTCCTAACGTCCCTCTGAGGTGTTAGAAGTGCAAGAAAAATACTCCCGACCTTTTAAAAAAATTTCCGCACATTATACGTATAAAAAAAATTTGGTCGGTTTTTTTCGTGCAAAACCTATGATTTAGAGCCTGAAACGCGTTATACAGGCGAATTTTAACAAAGTCGCTATTTCTTTTGGAAATGGTCGGAAAAAATTTTCTTGCATTCCTAACGTCCCTCTGAGGTGTTAGAAGTGCAAGAAAAATACTCCCGACCTTTTAAAAAAATTTCCGCACATTATACGTATAAAAAAAATTTGGTCGGTTTTTTTCGTGCAAAACCTATGATTTAGAGCCTGAAACGCGTTATACAGGCGAATTTTAACAAAGTCGCTATTTCTTTTGGAAATGGTCGGAAAAAATTTTCTTGCATTCCTAACGTCCCTCTGAGGTGTTAGAAGTGCAAGAAAAATACTCCCGACCTTTTAAAAAAATTTCCGCACATTATACGTATAAAAAAAATTTGGTCGGTTTTTTTCGTGCAAAACCTATGATTTAGAGCCTGAAACGCGTTATACAGGCGAATTTTAACAAAGTCGCTATTTCTTTTGGAAATGGTCGGAAAAATTTTCTTGCATTCCTAACGTCCCTCTGAGGTGTTAGAAGTGCAAGAAAAATACTCCCGACCTTTTAAAAAATTTCCGCACATTATACGTATAAAAAAAATTTGGTCGGTTTTTTTCGTGCAAAACCTATGATTTAGAGCCTGAAACGCGTTATACAGGCGAATTTTAACAAAGTCGCTATTTCTTTTGGAAATGGTCGGAAAAAATTTTCTTGCATTCCTAACGTCCCTCTGAGGTGTTAGAAGTGCAAGAAAAATACTCCCGACCTTTTAAAAAAATTTCCGCACATTATACGTATAAAAAAAATTTGGTCGGTTTTTTTCGTGCAAAACCTATGATTTAGAGCCTGAAACGCGTTATACAGGCGAATTTTAACAAAGTCGCTATTTCTTTTGGAAATGGTCGGAAAAAATTTTCTTGCATTCCTAACGTCCCTCTGAGGTGTTAGAAGTGCAAGAAAAATACTCCCGACCTTTTAAAAAAATTTCCGCACATTATACGTATAAAAAAAATTTGGTCGGTTTTTTTCGTGCAAAACCTATGATTTAGAGCCTGAAACGCGTTATACAGGCGAATTTTAACAAAGTCGCTATTTCTTTTGGAAATGGTCGGAAAAAATTTTCTTGCATTCCTAACGTCCCTCTGAGGTGTTAGAAGTGCAAGAAAAATACTCCCGACCTTTTAAAAAAATTTCCGCACATTATACGTATAAAAAAAATTTGGTCGGTTTTTTTCGTGCAAAACCTATGATTTAGAGCCTGAAACGCGTTATACAGGCGAATTTTAACAAAGTCGCTATTTCTTTTGGAAATGGTCGGAAAAAATTTTCTTGCATTCCTAACGTCCCTCTGAGGTGTTAGAAGTGCAAGAAAAATACTCCCGACCTTTTAAAAAAATTTCCGCACATTATACGTATAAAAAAAATTTGGTCGGTTTTTTTCGTGCAAAACCTATGATTTAGAGCCTGAAACGCGTTATACAGGCGAATTTTAACAAAGTCGCTATTTCTTTTGGAAATGGTCGGAAAAAATTTTCTTGCATTCCTAACGTCCCTCTGAGGTGTTAGAAGTGCAAGAAAAATACTCCCGACCTTTTAAAAAAATTTCCGCACATTATACGTATAAAAAAAATTTGGTCGGTTTTTTTCGTGCAAAACCTATGATTTAGAGCCTGAAACGCGTTATACAGGCGAATTTTAACAAAGTCGCTATTTCTTTTGGAAATGGTCGGAAAAAATTTTCTTGCATTCCTAACGTCCCTCTGAGGTGTTAGAAGTGCAAGAAAAATACTCCCGACCTTTTAAAAAAATTTCCGCACATTATACGTATAAAAAAAATTTGGTCGGTTTTTTTCGTGCAAAACCTATGATTTAGAGCCTGAAACGCGTTATACAGGCGAATTTTAACAAAGTCGCTATTTCTTTTGGAAATGGTCGGAAAAAATTTTCTTGCATTCCTAACGTCCCTCTGAGGTGTTAGAAGTGCAAGAAAAATACTCCCGACCTTTTAAAAAAATTTCCGCACATTATACGTATAAAAAAAATTTGGTCGGTTTTTTTCGTGCAAAACCTATGATTTAGAGCCTGAAACGCGTTATACAGGCGAATTTTAACAAAGTCGCTATTTCTTTTGGAAATGGTCGGAAAAAATTTTCTTGCATTCCTAACGTCCCTCTGAGGTGTTAGAAGTGCAAGAAAAATACTCCCGACCTTTTAAAAAAATTTCCGCACATTATACGTATAAAAAAAATTTGGTCGGTTTTTTTCGTGCAAAACCTATGATTTAGAGCCTGAAACGCGTTATACAGGCGAATTTTAACAAAGTCGCTATTTCTTTTGGAAATGGTCGGAAAAAATTTTCTTGCATTCCTAACGTCCCTCTGAGGTGTTAGAAGTGCAAGAAAAATACTCCCGACCTTTTAAAAAAATTTCCGCACATTATACGTATAAAAAAAATTTGGTCGGTTTTTTTCGTGCAAAACCTATGATTTAGAGCCTGAAACGCGTTATACAGGCGAATTTTAACAAAGTCGCTATTTCTTTTGGAAATGGTCGGAAAAAATTTTCTTGCATTCCTAACGTCCCTCTGAGGTGTTAGAAGTGCAAGAAAAATACTCCCGACCTTTTAAAAAAATTTCCGCACATTATACGTATAAAAAAAATTTGGTCGGTTTTTTTCGTGCAAAACCTATGATTTAGAGCCTGAAACGCGTTATACAGGCGAATTTTAACAAAGTCGCTATTTCTTTTGGAAATGGTCGGAAAAAATTTTCTTGCATTCCTAACGTCCCTCTGAGGTGTTAGAAGTGCAAGAAAAATACTCCCGACCTTTTAAAAAAATTTCCGCACATTATACGTATAAAAAAAATTTGGTCGGTTTTTTTCGTGCAAAACCTATGATTTAGAGCCTGAAACGCGTTATACAGGCGAATTTTAACAAAGTCGCTATTTCTTTTGGAAATGGTCGGAAAAAATTTTCTTGCATTCCTAACGTCCCTCTGAGGTGTTAGAAGTGCAAGAAAAATACTCCCGACCTTTTAAAAAAATTTCCGCACATTATACGTATAAAAAAAATTTGGTCGGTTTTTTTCGTGCAAAACCTATGATTTAGAGCCTGAAACGCGTTATACAGGCGAATTTTAACAAAGTCGCTATTTCTTTTGGAAATGGTCGGAAAAAATTTTCTTGCATTCCTAACGTCCCTCTGAGGTGTTAGAAGTGCAAGAAAAATACTCCCGACCTTTTAAAAAAATTTCCGCACATTATACGTATAAAAAAAATTTGGTCGGTTTTTTTCGTGCAAAACCTATGATTTAGAGCCTGAAACGCGTTATACAGGCGAATTTTAACAAAGTCGCTATTTCTTTTGGAAATGGTCGGAAAAAATTTTCTTGCATTCCTAACGTCCCTCTGAGGTGTTAGAAGTGCAAGAAAAATACTCCCGACCTTTTAAAAAAATTTCCGCACATTATACGTATAAAAAAAATTTGGTCGGTTTTTTTCGTGCAAAACCTATGATTTAGAGCCTGAAACGCGTTATACAGGCGAATTTTAACAAAGTCGCTATTTCTTTTGGAAATGGTCGGAAAAAATTTTCTTGCATTCCTAACGTCCCTCTGAGGTGTTAGAAGTGCAAGAAAAATACTCCCGACCTTTTAAAAAAATTTCCGCACATTATACGTATAAAAAAAATTTGGTCGGTTTTTTTCGTGCAAAACCTATGATTTAGAGCCTGAAACGCGTTATACAGGCGAATTTTAACAAAGTCGCTATTTCTTTTGGAAATGGTCGGAAAAAATTTTCTTGCATTCCTAACGTCCCTCTGAGGTGTTAGAAGTGCAAGAAAAATACTCCCGACCTTTTAAAAAAATTTCCGCACATTATACGTATAAAAAAAATTTGGTCGGTTTTTTTCGTGCAAAACCTATGATTTAGAGCCTGAAACGCGTTATACAGGCGAATTTTAACAAAGTCGCTATTTCTTTTGGAAATGGTCGGAAAAAATTTTCTTGCATTCCTAACGTCCCTCTGAGGTGTTAGAAGTGCAAGAAAAATACTCCCGACCTTTTAAAAAAATTTCCGCACATTATACGTATAAAAAAAATTTGGTCGGTTTTTTTCGTGCAAAACCTATGATTTAGAGCCTGAAACGCGTTATACAGGCGAATTTTAACAAAGTCGCTATTTCTTTTGGAAATGGTCGGAAAAAATTTTCTTGCATTCCTAACGTCCCTCTGAGGTGTTAGAAGTGCAAGAAAAATACTCCCGACCTTTTAAAAAAATTTCCGCACATTATACGTATAAAAAAAATTTGGTCGGTTTTTTTCGTGCAAAACCTATGATTTAGAGCCTGAAACGCGTTATACAGGCGAATTTTAACAAAGTCGCTATTTCTTTTGGAAATGGTCGGAAAAAATTTTCTTGCATTCCTAACGTCCCTCTGAGGTGTTAGAAGTGCAAGAAAAATACTCCCGACCTTTTAAAAAAATTTCCGCACATTATACGTATAAAAAAAATTTGGTCGGTTTTTTTCGTGCAAAACCTATGATTTAGAGCCTGAAACGCGTTATACAGGCGAATTTTAACAAAGTCGCTATTTCTTTTGGAAATGGTCGGAAAAATTTTCTTGCATTCCTAACGTCCCTCTGAGGTGTTAGAAGTGCAAGAAAAATACTCCCGACCTTTTAAAAAAATTTCCGCACATTATACGTATAAAAAAAATTTGGTCGGTTTTTTTCGTGCAAAACCTATGATTTAGAGCCTGAAACGCGTTATACAGGCGAATTTTAACAAAGTCGCTATTTCTTTTGGAAATGGTCGGAAAAAATTTTCTTGCATTCCTAACGTCCCTCTGAGGTGTTAGAAGTGCAAGAAAAATACTCCCGACCTTTTAAAAAAATTTCCGCACATTATACGTATAAAAAAAATTTGGTCGGTTTTTTTCGTGCAAAACCTATGATTTAGAGCCTGAAACGCGTTATACAGGCGAATTTTAACAAAGTCGCTATTTCTTTTGGAAATGGTCGGAAAAAATTTTCTTGCATTCCTAACGTCCCTCTGAGGTGTTAGAAGTGCAAGAAAAATACTCCCGACCTTTTAAAAAAATTTCCGCACATTATACGTATAAAAAAAATTTGGTCGGTTTTTTTCGTGCAAAACCTATGATTTAGAGCCTGAAACGCGTTATACAGGCGAATTTTAACAAAGTCGCTATTTCTTTTGGAAATGGTCGGAAAAAATTTTCTTGCATTCCTAACGTCCCTCTGAGGTGTTAGAAGTGCAAGAAAAATACTCCCGACCTTTTAAAAAAATTTCCGCACATTATACGTATAAAAAAAATTTGGTCGGTTTTTTTCGTGCAAAACCTATGATTTAGAGCCTGAAACGCGTTATACAGGCGAATTTTAACAAAGTCGCTATTTCTTTTGGAAATGGTCGGAAAAAATTTTCTTGCATTCCTAACGTCCCTCTGAGGTGTTAGAAGTGCAAGAAAAATACTCCCGACCTTTTAAAAAAATTTCCGCACATTATACGTATAAAAAAAATTTGGTCGGTTTTTTTCGTGCAAAACCTATGATTTAGAGCCTGAAACGCGTTATACAGGCGAATTTTAACAAAGTCGCTATTTCTTTTGGAAATGGTCGGAAAAAATTTTCTTGCATTCCTAACGTCCCTCTGAGGTGTTAGAAGTGCAAGAAAAATACTCCCGACCTTTTAAAAAAATTTCCGCACATTATACGTATAAAAAAAATTTGGTCGGTTTTTTTCGTGCAAAACCTATGATTTAGAGCCTGAAACGCGTTATACAGGCGAATTTTAACAAAGTCGCTATTTCTTTTGGAAATGGTCGGAAAAAATTTTCTTGCATTCCTAACGTCCCTCTGAGGTGTTAGAAGTGCAAGAAAAATACTCCCGACCTTTTAAAAAAATTTCCGCACATTATACGTATAAAAAAAATTTGGTCGGTTTTTTTCGTGCAAAACCTATGATTTAGAGCCTGAAACGCGTTATACAGGCGAATTTTAACAAAGTCGCTATTTCTTTTGGAAATGGTCGGAAAAAATTTTCTTGCATTCCTAACGTCCCTCTGAGGTGTTAGAAGTGCAAGAAAAATACTCCCGACCTTTTAAAAAAATTTCCGCACATTATACGTATAAAAAAAATTTGGTCGGTTTTTTTCGTGCAAAACCTATGATTTAGAGCCTGAAACGCGTTATACAGGCGAATTTTAACAAAGTCGCTATTTCTTTTGGAAATGGTCGGAAAAAATTTTCTTGCATTCCTAACGTCCCTCTGAGGTGTTAGAAGTGCAAGAAAAATACTCCCGACCTTTTAAAAAAATTTCCGCACATTATACGTATAAAAAAAATTTGGTCGGTTTTTTTCGTGCAAAACCTATGATTTAGAGCCTGAAACGCGTTATACAGGCGAATTTTAACAAAGTCGCTATTTCTTTTGGAAATGGTCGGAAAAAATTTTCTTGCATTCCTAACGTCCCTCTGAGGTGTTAGAAGTGCAAGAAAAATACTCCCGACCTTTTAAAAAAATTTCCGCACATTATACGTATAAAAAAAATTTGGTCGGTTTTTTTCGTGCAAAACCTATGATTTAGAGCCTGAAACGCGTTATACAGGCGAATTTTAACAAAGTCGCTATTTCTTTTGGAAATGGTCGGAAAAAATTTTCTTGCATTCCTAACGTCCCTCTGAGGTGTTAGAAGTGCAAGAAAAATACTCCCGACCTTTTAAAAAAATTTCCGCACATTATACGTATAAAAAAAATTTGGTCGGTTTTTTTCGTGCAAAACCTATGATTTAGAGCCTGAAACGCGTTATACAGGCGAATTTTAACAAAGTCGCTATTTCTTTTGGAAATGGTCGGAAAAAATTTTCTTGCATTCCTAACGTCCCTCTGAGGTGTTAGAAGTGCAAGAAAAATACTCCCGACCTTTTAAAAAAATTTCCGCACATTATACGTATAAAAAAAATTTGGTCGGTTTTTTTCGTGCAAAACCTATGATTTAGAGCCTGAAACGCGTTATACAGGCGAATTTTAACAAAGTCGCTATTTCTTTTGGAAATGGTCGGAAAAAATTTTCTTGCATTCCTAACGTCCCTCTGAGGTGTTAGAAGTGCAAGAAAAATACTCCCGACCTTTTAAAAAAATTTCCGCACATTATACGTATAAAAAAAATTTGGTCGGTTTTTTTCGTGCAAAACCTATGATTTAGAGCCTGAAACGCGTTATACAGGCGAATTTTAACAAAGTCGCTATTTCTTTTGGAAATGGTCGGAAAAAATTTTCTTGCATTCCTAACGTCCCTCTGAGGTGTTAGAAGTGCAAGAAAAATACTCCCGACCTTTTAAAAAAATTTCCGCACATTATACGTATAAAAAAAATTTGGTCGGTTTTTTTCGTGCAAAACCTATGATTTAGAGCCTGAAACGCGTTATACAGGCGAATTTTAACAAAGTCGCTATTTCTTTTGGAAATGGTCGGAAAAAATTTTCTTGCATTCCTAACGTCCCTCTGAGGTGTTAGAAGTGCAAGAAAAATACTCCCGACCTTTTAAAAAAATTTCCGCACATTATACGTATAAAAAAAATTTGGTCGGTTTTTTTCGTGCAAAACCTATGATTTAGAGCCTGAAACGCGTTATACAGGCGAATTTTAACAAAGTCGCTATTTCTTTTGGAAATGGTCGGAAAAAATTTTCTTGCATTCCTAACGTCCCTCTGAGGTGTTAGAAGTGCAAGAAAAATACTCCCGACCTTTTAAAAAAATTTCCGCACATTATACGTATAAAAAAAATTTGGTCGGTTTTTTTCGTGCAAAACCTATGATTTAGAGCCTGAAACGCGTTATACAGGCGAATTTTAACAAAGTCGCTATTTCTTTTGGAAATGGTCGGAAAAAATTTTCTTGCATTCCTAACGTCCCTCTGAGGTGTTAGAAGTGCAAGAAAAATACTCCCGACCTTTTAAAAAAATTTCCGCACATTATACGTATAAAAAAAATTTGGTCGGTTTTTTTCGTGCAAAACCTATGATTTAGAGCCTGAAACGCGTTATACAGGCGAATTTTAACAAAGTCGCTATTTCTTTTGGAAATGGTCGGAAAAATTTTCTTGCATTCCTAACGTCCCTCTGAGGTGTTAGAAGTGCAAGAAAAATACTCCCGACCTTTTAAAAAAATTTCCGCACATTATACGTATAAAAAAAATTTGGTCGGTTTTTTTCGTGCAAAACCTATGATTTAGAGCCTGAAACGCGTTATACAGGCGAATTTTAACAAAGTCGCTATTTCTTTTGGAAATGGTCGGAAAAAATTTTCTTGCATTCCTAACGTCCCTCTGAGGTGTTAGAAGTGCAAGAAAAATACTCCCGACCTTTTAAAAAAATTTCCGCACATTATACGTATAAAAAAAATTTGGTCGGTTTTTTTCGTGCAAAACCTATGATTTAGAGCCTGAAACGCGTTATACAGGCGAATTTTAACAAAGTCGCTATTTCTTTTGGAAATGGTCGGAAAAAATTTTCTTGCATTCCTAACGTCCCTCTGAGGTGTTAGAAGTGCAAGAAAAATACTCCCGACCTTTTAAAAAAATTTCCGCACATTATACGTATAAAAAAAATTTGGTCGGTTTTTTTCGTGCAAAACCTATGATTTAGAGCCTGAAACGCGTTATACAGGCGAATTTTAACAAAGTCGCTATTTCTTTTGGAAATGGTCGGAAAAAATTTTCTTGCATTCCTAACGTCCCTCTGAGGTGTTAGAAGTGCAAGAAAAATACTCCCGACCTTTTAAAAAAATTTCCGCACATTATACGTATAAAAAAAATTTGGTCGGTTTTTTTCGTGCAAAACCTATGATTTAGAGCCTGAAACGCGTTATACAGGCGAATTTTAACAAAGTCGCTATTTCTTTTGGAAATGGTCGGAAAAAATTTTCTTGCATTCCTAACGTCCCTCTGAGGTGTTAGAAGTGCAAGAAAAATACTCCCGACCTTTTAAAAAAATTTCCGCACATTATACGTATAAAAAAAATTTGGTCGGTTTTTTTCGTGCAAAACCTATGATTTAGAGCCTGAAACGCGTTATACAGGCGAATTTTAACAAAGTCGCTATTTCTTTTGGAAATGGTCGGAAAAAATTTTCTTGCATTCCTAACGTCCCTCTGAGGTGTTAGAAGTGCAAGAAAAATACTCCCGACCTTTTAAAAAAATTTCCGCACATTATACGTATAAAAAAAATTTGGTCGGTTTTTTTCGTGCAAAACCTATGATTTAGAGCCTGAAACGCGTTATACAGGCGAATTTTAACAAAGTCGCTATTTCTTTTGGAAATGGTCGGAAAAAATTTTCTTGCATTCCTAACGTCCCTCTGAGGTGTTAGAAGTGCAAGAAAAATACTCCCGACCTTTTAAAAAAATTTCCGCACATTATACGTATAAAAAAAATTTGGTCGGTTTTTTTCGTGCAAAACCTATGATTTAGAGCCTGAAACGCGTTATACAGGCGAATTTTAACAAAGTCGCTATTTCTTTTGGAAATGGTCGGAAAAAATTTTCTTGCATTCCTAACGTCCCTCTGAGGTGTTAGAAGTGCAAGAAAAATACTCCCGACCTTTTAAAAAAATTTCCGCACATTATACGTATAAAAAAAATTTGGTCGGTTTTTTTCGTGCAAAACCTATGATTTAGAGCCTGAAACGCGTTATACAGGCGAATTTTAACAAAGTCGCTATTTCTTTTGGAAATGGTCGGAAAAAATTTTCTTGCATTCCTAACGTCCCTCTGAGGTGTTAGAAGTGCAAGAAAAATACTCCCGACCTTTTAAAAAAATTTCCGCACATTATACGTATAAAAAAAATTTGGTCGGTTTTTTTCGTGCAAAACCTATGATTTAGAGCCTGAAACGCGTTATACAGGCGAATTTTAACAAAGTCGCTATTTCTTTTGGAAATGGTCGGAAAAAATTTTCTTGCATTCCTAACGTCCCTCTGAGGTGTTAGAAGTGCAAGAAAAATACTCCCGACCTTTTAAAAAAATTTCCGCACATTATACGTATAAAAAAAATTTGGTCGGTTTTTTTCGTGCAAAACCTATGATTTAGAGCCTGAAACGCGTTATACAGGCGAATTTTAACAAAGTCGCTATTTCTTTTGGAAATGGTCGGAAAAAATTTTCTTGCATTCCTAACGTCCCTCTGAGGTGTTAGAAGTGCAAGAAAAATACTCCCGACCTTTTAAAAAAATTTCCGCACATTATACGTATAAAAAAAATTTGGTCGGTTTTTTTCGTGCAAAACCTATGATTTAGAGCCTGAAACGCGTTATACAGGCGAATTTTAACAAAGTCGCTATTTCTTTTGGAAATGGTCGGAAAAAATTTTCTTGCATTCCTAACGTCCCTCTGAGGTGTTAGAAGTGCAAGAAAAATACTCCCGACCTTTTAAAAAAATTTCCGCACATTATACGTATAAAAAAAATTTGGTCGGTTTTTTTCGTGCAAAACCTATGATTTAGAGCCTGAAACGCGTTATACAGGCGAATTTTAACAAAGTCGCTATTTCTTTTGGAAATGGTCGGAAAAAATTTTCTTGCATTCCTAACGTCCCTCTGAGGTGTTAGAAGTGCAAGAAAAATACTCCCGACCTTTTAAAAAAATTTCCGCACATTATACGTATAAAAAAAATTTGGTCGGTTTTTTTCGTGCAAAACCTATGATTTAGAGCCTGAAACGCGTTATACAGGCGAATTTTAACAAAGTCGCTATTTCTTTTGGAAATGGTCGGAAAAAATTTTCTTGCATTCCTAACGTCCCTCTGAGGTGTTAGAAGTGCAAGAAAAATACTCCCGACCTTTTAAAAAAATTTCCGCACATTATACGTATAAAAAAAATTTGGTCGGTTTTTTTCGTGCAAAACCTATGATTTAGAGCCTGAAACGCGTTATACAGGCGAATTTTAACAAAGTCGCTATTTCTTTTGGAAATGGTCGGAAAAAATTTTCTTGCATTCCTAACGTCCCTCTGAGGTGTTAGAAGTGCAAGAAAAATACTCCCGACCTTTTAAAAAAATTTCCGCACATTATACGTATAAAAAAAATTTGGTCGGTTTTTTTCGTGCAAAACCTATGATTTAGAGCCTGAAACGCGTTATACAGGCGAATTTTAACAAAGTCGCTATTTCTTTTGGAAATGGTCGGAAAAAATTTTCTTGCATTCCTAACGTCCCTCTGAGGTGTTAGAAGTGCAAGAAAAATACTCCCGACCTTTTAAAAAAATTTCCGCACATTATACGTATAAAAAAAATTTGGTCGGTTTTTTTCGTGCAAAACCTATGATTTAGAGCCTGAAACGCGTTATACAGGCGAATTTTAACAAAGTCGCTATTTCTTTTGGAAATGGTCGGAAAAAATTTTCTTGCATTCCTAACGTCCCTCTGAGGTGTTAGAAGTGCAAGAAAAATACTCCCGACCTTTTAAAAAAATTTCCGCACATTATACGTATAAAAAAAATTTGGTCGGTTTTTTTCGTGCAAAACCTATGATTTAGAGCCTGAAACGCGTTATACAGGCGAATTTTAACAAAGTCGCTATTTCTTTTGGAAATGGTCGGAAAAAATTTTCTTGCATTCCTAACGTCCCTCTGAGGTGTTAGAAGTGCAAGAAAAATACTCCCGACCTTTTAAAAAAATTTCCGCACATTATACGTATAAAAAAAATTTGGTCGGTTTTTTTCGTGCAAAACCTATGATTTAGAGCCTGAAACGCGTTATACAGGCGAATTTTAACAAAGTCGCTATTTCTTTTGGAAATGGTCGGAAAAATTTTCTTGCATTCCTAACGTCCCTCTGAGGTGTTAGAAGTGCAAGAAAAATACTCCCGACCTTTTAAAAAAATTTCCGCACATTATACGTATAAAAAAAATTTGGTCGGTTTTTTTCGTGCAAAACCTATGATTTAGAGCCTGAAACGCGTTATACAGGCGAATTTTAACAAAGTCGCTATTTCTTTTGGAAATGGTCGGAAAAAATTTTCTTGCATTCCTAACGTCCCTCTGAGGTGTTAGAAGTGCAAGAAAAATACTCCCGACCTTTTAAAAAAATTTCCGCACATTATACGTATAAAAAAAATTTGGTCGGTTTTTTTCGTGCAAAACCTATGATTTAGAGCCTGAAACGCGTTATACAGGCGAATTTTAACAAAGTCGCTATTTCTTTTGGAAATGGTCGGAAAAAATTTTCTTGCATTCCTAACGTCCCTCTGAGGTGTTAGAAGTGC
This sequence comes from Branchiostoma floridae x Branchiostoma belcheri, assembly GCA_019207045.1. Classification (NCBI taxonomy): domain Eukaryota; kingdom Metazoa; phylum Chordata; class Leptocardii; order Amphioxiformes; family Branchiostomatidae; genus Branchiostoma; species Branchiostoma floridae x Branchiostoma belcheri. The sequence goes on along the minus strand of JAFMNZ010000070.1, from coordinate 18,521 downwards.
AAGAAAAATACTCCCGACCTTTTAAAAAAATTTCCGCACATTATACGTATAAAAAAAATTTGGTCGGTTTTTTTCGTGCAAAACCTATGATTTAGAGCCTGAAACGCGTTATACAGGCGAATTTTAACAAAGTCGCTATTTCTTTTGGAAATGGTCGGAAAAAATTTTCTTGCATTCCTAACGTCCCTCTGAGGTGTTAGAAGTGCAAGAAAAATACTCCCGACCTTTTAAAAAAATTTCCGCACATTATACGTATAAAAAAAATTTGGTCGGTTTTTTTCGTGCAAAACCTATGATTTAGAGCCTGAAACGCGTTATACAGGCGAATTTTAACAAAGTCGCTATTTCTTTTGGAAATGGTCGGAAAAAATTTTCTTGCATTCCTAACGTCCCTCTGAGGTGTTAGAAGTGCAAGAAAAATACTCCCGACCTTTTAAAAAAATTTCCGCACATTATACGTATAAAAAAAATTTGGTCGGTTTTTTTCGTGCAAAACCTATGATTTAGAGCCTGAAACGCGTTATACAGGCGAATTTTAACAAAGTCGCTATTTCTTTTGGAAATGGTCGGAAAAAATTTTCTTGCATTCCTAACGTCCCTCTGAGGTGTTAGAAGTGCAAGAAAAATACTCCCGACCTTTTAAAAAAATTTCCGCACATTATACGTATAAAAAAAATTTGGTCGGTTTTTTTCGTGCAAAACCTATGATTTAGAGCCTGAAACGCGTTATACAGGCGAATTTTAACAAAGTCGCTATTTCTTTTGGAAATGGTCGGAAAAAATTTTCTTGCATTCCTAACGTCCCTCTGAGGTGTTAGAAGTGCAAGAAAAATACTCCCGACCTTTTAAAAAAATTTCCGCACATTATACGTATAAAAAAAATTTGGTCGGTTTTTTTCGTGCAAAACCTATGATTTAGAGCCTGAAACGCGTTATACAGGCGAATTTTAACAAAGTCGCTATTTCTTTTGGAAATGGTCGGAAAAAATTTTCTTGCATTCCTAACGTCCCTCTGAGGTGTTAGAAGTGCAAGAAAAATACTCCCGACCTTTTAAAAAAATTTCCGCACATTATACGTATAAAAAAAATTTGGTCGGTTTTTTTCGTGCAAAACCTATGATTTAGAGCCTGAAACGCGTTATACAGGCGAATTTTAACAAAGTCGCTATTTCTTTTGGAAATGGTCGGAAAAAATTTTCTTGCATTCCTAACGTCCCTCTGAGGTGTTAGAAGTGCAAGAAAAATACTCCCGACCTTTTAAAAAAATTTCCGCACATTATACGTATAAAAAAAATTTGGTCGGTTTTTTTCGTGCAAAACCTATGATTTAGAGCCTGAAACGCGTTATACAGGCGAATTTTAACAAAGTCGCTATTTCTTTTGGAAATGGTCGGAAAAAATTTTCTTGCATTCCTAACGTCCCTCTGAGGTGTTAGAAGTGCAAGAAAAATACTCCCGACCTTTTAAAAAAATTTCCGCACATTATACGTATAAAAAAAATTTGGTCGGTTTTTTTCGTGCAAAACCTATGATTTAGAGCCTGAAACGCGTTATACAGGCGAATTTTAACAAAGTCGCTATTTCTTTTGGAAATGGTCGGAAAAATTTTCTTGCATTCCTAACGTCCCTCTGAGGTGTTAGAAGTGCAAGAAAAATACTCCCGACCTTTTAAAAAAATTTCCGCACATTATACGTATAAAAAAAATTTGGTCGGTTTTTTTCGTGCAAAACCTATGATTTAGAGCCTGAAACGCGTTATACAGGCGAATTTTAACAAAGTCGCTATTTCTTTTGGAAATGGTCGGAAAAAATTTTCTTGCATTCCTAACGTCCCTCTGAGGTGTTAGAAGTGCAAGAAAAATACTCCCGACCTTTTAAAAAAATTTCCGCACATTATACGTATAAAAAAAATTTGGTCGGTTTTTTTCGTGCAAAACCTATGATTTAGAGCCTGAAACGCGTTATACAGGCGAATTTTAACAAAGTCGCTATTTCTTTTGGAAATGGTCGGAAAAAATTTTCTTGCATTCCTAACGTCCCTCTGAGGTGTTAGAAGTGCAAGAAAAATACTCCCGACCTTTTAAAAAAATTTCCGCACATTATACGTATAAAAAAAATTTGGTCGGTTTTTTTCGTGCAAAACCTATGATTTAGAGCCTGAAACGCGTTATACAGGCGAATTTTAACAAAGTCGCTATTTCTTTTGGAAATGGTCGGAAAAAATTTTCTTGCATTCCTAACGTCCCTCTGAGGTGTTAGAAGTGCAAGAAAAATACTCCCGACCTTTTAAAAAAATTTCCGCACATTATACGTATAAAAAAAATTTGGTCGGTTTTTTTCGTGCAAAACCTATGATTTAGAGCCTGAAACGCGTTATACAGGCGAATTTTAACAAAGTCGCTATTTCTTTTGGAAATGGTCGGAAAAAATTTTCTTGCATTCCTAACGTCCCTCTGAGGTGTTAGAAGTGCAAGAAAAATACTCCCGACCTTTTAAAAAAATTTCCGCACATTATACGTATAAAAAAATTTGGTCGGTTTTTTTCGTGCAAAACCTATGATTTAGAGCCTGAAACGCGTTATACAGGCGAATTTTAACAAAGTCGCTATTTCTTTTGGAAATGGTCGGAAAAAATTTTCTTGCATTCCTAACGTCCCTCTGAGGTGTTAGAAGTGCAAGAAAAATACTCCCGACCTTTTAAAAAAATTTCCGCACATTATACGTATAAAAAAAATTTGGTCGGTTTTTTTCGTGCAAAACCTATGATTTAGAGCCTGAAACGCGTTATACAGGCGAATTTTAACAAAGTCGCTATTTCTTTTGGAAATGGTCGGAAAAAATTTTCTTGCATTCCTAACGTCCCTCTGAGGTGTTAGAAGTGCAAGAAAAATACTCCCGACCTTTTAAAAAAATTTCCGCACATTATACGTATAAAAAAAATTTGGTCGGTTTTTTTCGTGCAAAACCTATGATTTAGAGCCTGAAACGCGTTATACAGGCGAATTTTAACAAAGTCGCTATTTCTTTTGGAAATGGTCGGAAAAAATTTTCTTGCATTCCTAACGTCCCTCTGAGGTGTTAGAAGTGCAAGAAAAATACTCCCGACCTTTTAAAAAAATTTCCGCACATTATACGTATAAAAAAAATTTGGTCGGTTTTTTTCGTGCAAAACCTATGATTTAGAGCCTGAAACGCGTTATACAGGCGAATTTTAACAAAGTCGCTATTTCTTTTGGAAATGGTCGGAAAAAATTTTCTTGCATTCCTAACGTCCCTCTGAGGTGTTAGAAGTGCAAGAAAAATACTCCCGACCTTTTAAAAAAATTTCCGCACATTATACGTATAAAAAAAATTTGGTCGGTTTTTTTCGTGCAAAACCTATGATTTAGAGCCTGAAACGCGTTATACAGGCGAATTTTAACAAAGTCGCTATTTCTTTTGGAAATGGTCGGAAAAAATTTTCTTGCATTCCTAACGTCCCTCTGAGGTGTTAGAAGTGCAAGAAAAATACTCCCGACCTTTTAAAAAAATTTCCGCACATTATACGTATAAAAAAAATTTGGTCGGTTTTTTTCGTGCAAAACCTATGATTTAGAGCCTGAAACGCGTTATACAGGCGAATTTTAACAAAGTCGCTATTTCTTTTGGAAATGGTCGGAAAAAATTTTCTTGCATTCCTAACGTCCCTCTGAGGTGTTAGAAGTGCAAGAAAAATACTCCCGACCTTTTAAAAAAATTTCCGCACATTATACGTATAAAAAAAATTTGGTCGGTTTTTTTCGTGCAAAACCTATGATTTAGAGCCTGAAACGCGTTATACAGGCGAATTTTAACAAAGTCGCTATTTCTTTTGGAAATGGTCGGAAAAAATTTTCTTGCATTCCTAACGTCCCTCTGAGGTGTTAGAAGTGCAAGAAAAATACTCCCGACCTTTTAAAAAAATTTCCGCACATTATACGTATAAAAAAAATTTGGTCGGTTTTTTTCGTGCAAAACCTATGATTTAGAGCCTGAAACGCGTTATACAGGCGAATTTTAACAAAGTCGCTATTTCTTTTGGAAATGGTCGGAAAAAATTTTCTTGCATTCCTAACGTCCCTCTGAGGTGTTAGAAGTGCAAGAAAAATACTCCCGACCTTTTAAAAAAATTTCCGCACATTATACGTATAAAAAAAATTTGGTCGGTTTTTTTCGTGCAAAACCTATGATTTAGAGCCTGAAACGCGTTATACAGGCGAATTTTAACAAAGTCGCTATTTCTTTTGGAAATGGTCGGAAAAAATTTTCTTGCATTCCTAACGTCCCTCTGAGGTGTTAGAAGTGCAAGAAAAATACTCCCGACCTTTTAAAAAAATTTCCGCACATTATACGTATAAAAAAAATTTGGTCGGTTTTTTTCGTGCAAAACCTATGATTTAGAGCCTGAAACGCGTTATACAGGCGAATTTTAACAAAGTCGCTATTTCTTTTGGAAATGGTCGGAAAAAATTTTCTTGCATTCCTAACGTCCCTCTGAGGTGTTAGAAGTGCAAGAAAAATACTCCCGACCTTTTAAAAAAATTTCCGCACATTATACGTATAAAAAAAATTTGGTCGGTTTTTTTCGTGCAAAACCTATGATTTAGAGCCTGAAACGCGTTATACAGGCGAATTTTAACAAAGTCGCTATTTCTTTTGGAAATGGTCGGAAAAAATTTTCTTGCATTCCTAACGTCCCTCTGAGGTGTTAGAAGTGCAAGAAAAATACTCCCGACCTTTTAAAAAAATTTCCGCACATTATACGTATAAAAAAAATTTGGTCGGTTTTTTTCGTGCAAAACCTATGATTTAGAGCCTGAAACGCGTTATACAGGCGAATTTTAACAAAGTCGCTATTTCTTTTGGAAATGGTCGGAAAAAATTTTCTTGCATTCCTAACGTCCCTCTGAGGTGTTAGAAGTGCAAGAAAAATACTCCCGACCTTTTAAAAAAATTTCCGCACATTATACGTATAAAAAAAATTTGGTCGGTTTTTTTCGTGCAAAACCTATGATTTAGAGCCTGAAACGCGTTATACAGGCGAATTTTAACAAAGTCGCTATTTCTTTTGGAAATGGTCGGAAAAAATTTTCTTGCATTCCTAACGTCCCTCTGAGGTGTTAGAAGTGCAAGAAAAATACTCCCGACCTTTTAAAAAAATTTCCGCACATTATACGTATAAAAAAAATTTGGTCGGTTTTTTTCGTGCAAAACCTATGATTTAGAGCCTGAAACGCGTTATACAGGCGAATTTTAACAAAGTCGCTATTTCTTTTGGAAATGGTCGGAAAAAATTTTCTTGCATTCCTAACGTCCCTCTGAGGTGTTAGAAGTGCAAGAAAAATACTCCCGACCTTTTAAAAAAATTTCCGCACATTATACGTATAAAAAAAATTTGGTCGGTTTTTTTCGTGCAAAACCTATGATTTAGAGCCTGAAACGCGTTATACAGGCGAATTTTAACAAAGTCGCTATTTCTTTTGGAAATGGTCGGAAAAAATTTTCTTGCATTCCTAACGTCCCTCTGAGGTGTTAGAAGTGCAAGAAAAATACTCCCGACCTTTTAAAAAAATTTCCGCACATTATACGTATAAAAAAAATTTGGTCGGTTTTTTTCGTGCAAAACCTATGATTTAGAGCCTGAAACGCGTTATACAGGCGAATTTTAACAAAGTCGCTATTTCTTTTGGAAATGGTCGGAAAAAATTTTCTTGCATTCCTAACGTCCCTCTGAGGTGTTAGAAGTGCAAGAAAAATACTCCCGACCTTTTAAAAAAATTTCCGCACATTATACGTATAAAAAAAATTTGGTCGGTTTTTTTCGTGCAAAACCTATGATTTAGAGCCTGAAACGCGTTATACAGGCGAATTTTAACAAAGTCGCTATTTCTTTTGGAAATGGTCGGAAAAAATTTTCTTGCATTCCTAACGTCCCTCTGAGGTGTTAGAAGTGCAAGAAAAATACTCCCGACCTTTTAAAAAAATTTCCGCACATTATACGTATAAAAAAAATTTGGTCGGTTTTTTTCGTGCAAAACCTATGATTTAGAGCCTGAAACGCGTTATACAGGCGAATTTTAACAAAGTCGCTATTTCTTTTGGAAATGGTCGGAAAAAATTTTCTTGCATTCCTAACGTCCCTCTGAGGTGTTAGAAGTGCAAGAAAAATACTCCCGACCTTTTAAAAAAATTTCCGCACATTATACGTATAAAAAAAATTTGGTCGGTTTTTTTCGTGCAAAACCTATGATTTAGAGCCTGAAACGCGTTATACAGGCGAATTTTAACAAAGTCGCTATTTCTTTTGGAAATGGTCGGAAAAAATTTTCTTGCATTCCTAACGTCCCTCTGAGGTGTTAGAAGTGCAAGAAAAATACTCCCGACCTTTTAAAAAAATTTCCGCACATTATACGTATAAAAAAAATTTGGTCGGTTTTTTTCGTGCAAAACCTATGATTTAGAGCCTGAAACGCGTTATACAGGCGAATTTTAACAAAGTCGCTATTTCTTTTGGAAATGGTCGGAAAAATTTTCTTGCATTCCTAACGTCCCTCTGAGGTGTTAGAAGTGCAAGAAAAATACTCCCGACCTTTTAAAAAAATTTCCGCACATTATACGTATAAAAAAAATTTGGTCGGTTTTTTTCGTGCAAAACCTATGATTTAGAGCCTGAAACGCGTTATACAGGCGAATTTTAACAAAGTCGCTATTTCTTTTGGAAATGGTCGGAAAAAATTTTCTTGCATTCCTAACGTCCCTCTGAGGTGTTAGAAGTGCAAGAAAAATACTCCCGACCTTTTAAAAAAATTTCCGCACATTATACGTATAAAAAAAATTTGGTCGGTTTTTTTCGTGCAAAACCTATGATTTAGAGCCTGAAACGCGTTATACAGGCGAATTTTAACAAAGTCGCTATTTCTTTTGGAAATGGTCGGAAAAAATTTTCTTGCATTCCTAACGTCCCTCTGAGGTGTTAGAAGTGCAAGAAAAATACTCCCGACCTTTTAAAAAAATTTCCGCACATTATACGTATAAAAAAAATTTGGTCGGTTTTTTTCGTGCAAAACCTATGATTTAGAGCCTGAAACGCGTTATACAGGCGAATTTTAACAAAGTCGCTATTTCTTTTGGAAATGGTCGGAAAAAATTTTCTTGCATTCCTAACGTCCCTCTGAGGTGTTAGAAGTGCAAGAAAAATACTCCCGACCTTTTAAAAAAATTTCCGCACATTATACGTATAAAAAAAATTTGGTCGGTTTTTTTCGTGCAAAACCTATGATTTAGAGCCTGAAACGCGTTATACAGGCGAATTTTAACAAAGTCGCTATTTCTTTTGGAAATGGTCGGAAAAAATTTTCTTGCATTCCTAACGTCCCTCTGAGGTGTTAGAAGTGCAAGAAAAATACTCCCGACCTTTTAAAAAAATTTCCGCACATTATACGTATAAAAAAAATTTGGTCGGTTTTTTTCGTGCAAAACCTATGATTTAGAGCCTGAAACGCGTTATACAGGCGAATTTTAACAAAGTCGCTATTTCTTTTGGAAATGGTCGGAAAAAATTTTCTTGCATTCCTAACGTCCCTCTGAGGTGTTAGAAGTGCAAGAAAAATACTCCCGACCTTTTAAAAAAATTTCCGCACATTATACGTATAAAAAAAATTTGGTCGGTTTTTTTCGTGCAAAACCTATGATTTAGAGCCTGAAACGCGTTATACAGGCGAATTTTAACAAAGTCGCTATTTCTTTTGGAAATGGTCGGAAAAAATTTTCTTGCATTCCTAACGTCCCTCTGAGGTGTTAGAAGTGCAAGAAAAATACTCCCGACCTTTTAAAAAAATTTCCGCACATTATACGTATAAAAAAAATTTGGTCGGTTTTTTTCGTGCAAAACCTATGATTTAGAGCCTGAAACGCGTTATACAGGCGAATTTTAACAAAGTCGCTATTTCTTTTGGAAATGGTCGGAAAAAATTTTCTTGCATTCCTAACGTCCCTCTGAGGTGTTAGAAGTGCAAGAAAAATACTCCCGACCTTTTAAAAAAATTTCCGCACATTATACGTATAAAAAAAATTTGGTCGGTTTTTTTCGTGCAAAACCTATGATTTAGAGCCTGAAACGCGTTATACAGGCGAATTTTAACAAAGTCGCTATTTCTTTTGGAAATGGTCGGAAAAAATTTTCTTGCATTCCTAACGTCCCTCTGAGGTGTTAGAAGTGCAAGAAAAATACTCCCGACCTTTTAAAAAAATTTCCGCACATTATACGTATAAAAAAAATTTGGTCGGTTTTTTTCGTGCAAAACCTATGATTTAGAGCCTGAAACGCGTTATACAGGCGAATTTTAACAAAGTCGCTATTTCTTTTGGAAATGGTCGGAAAAAATTTTCTTGCATTCCTAACGTCCCTCTGAGGTGTTAGAAGTGCAAGAAAAATACTCCCGACCTTTTAAAAAAATTTCCGCACATTATACGTATAAAAAAAATTTGGTCGGTTTTTTTCGTGCAAAACCTATGATTTAGAGCCTGAAACGCGTTATACAGGCGAATTTTAACAAAGTCGCTATTTCTTTTGGAAATGGTCGGAAAAATTTTCTTGCATTCCTAACGTCCCTCTGAGGTGTTAGAAGTGCAAGAAAAATACTCCCGACCTTTTAAAAAAATTTCCGCACATTATACGTATAAAAAAAATTTGGTCGGTTTTTTTCGTGCAAAACCTATGATTTAGAGCCTGAAACGCGTTATACAGGCGAATTTTAACAAAGTCGCTATTTCTTTTGGAAATGGTCGGAAAAAATTTTCTTGCATTCCTAACGTCCCTCTGAGGTGTTAGAAGTGCAAGAAAAATACTCCCGACCTTTTAAAAAAATTTCCGCACATTATACGTATAAAAAAAATTTGGTCGGTTTTTTTCGTGCAAAACCTATGATTTAGAGCCTGAAACGCGTTATACAGGCGAATTTTAACAAAGTCGCTATTTCTTTTGGAAATGGTCGGAAAAAATTTTCTTGCATTCCTAACGTCCCTCTGAGGTGTTAGAAGTGCAAGAAAAATACTCCCGACCTTTTAAAAAAATTTCCGCACATTATACGTATAAAAAAAATTTGGTCGGTTTTTTTCGTGCAAAACCTATGATTTAGAGCCTGAAACGCGTTATACAGGCGAATTTTAACAAAGTCGCTATTTCTTTTGGAAATGGTCGGAAAAAATTTTCTTGCATTCCTAACGTCCCTCTGAGGTGTTAGAAGTGCAAGAAAAATACTCCCGACCTTTTAAAAAAATTTCCGCACATTATACGTATAAAAAAAATTTGGTCGGTTTTTTTCGTGCAAAACCTATGATTTAGAGCCTGAAACGCGTTATACAGGCGAATTTTAACAAAGTCGCTATTTCTTTTGGAAATGGTCGGAAAAAATTTTCTTGCATTCCTAACGTCCCTCTGAGGTGTTAGAAGTGCAAGAAAAATACTCCCGACCTTTTAAAAAAATTTCCGCACATTATACGTATAAAAAAAATTTGGTCGGTTTTTTTCGTGCAAAACCTATGATTTAGAGCCTGAAACGCGTTATACAGGCGAATTTTAACAAAGTCGCTATTTCTTTTGGAAATGGTCGGAAAAAATTTTCTTGCATTCCTAACGTCCCTCTGAGGTGTTAGAAGTGCAAGAAAAATACTCCCGACCTTTTAAAAAAATTTCCGCACATTATACGTATAAAAAAAATTTGGTCGGTTTTTTTCGTGCAAAACCTATGATTTAGAGCCTGAAACGCGTTATACAGGCGAATTTTAACAAAGTCGCTATTTCTTTTGGAAATGGTCGGAAAAAATTTTCTTGCATTCCTAACGTCCCTCTGAGGTGTTAGAAGTGCAAGAAAAATACTCCCGACCTTTTAAAAAAATTTCCGCACATTATACGTATAAAAAAAATTTGGTCGGTTTTTTTCGTGCAAAACCTATGATTTAGAGCCTGAAACGCGTTATACAGGCGAATTTTAACAAAGTCGCTATTTCTTTTGGAAATGGTCGGAAAAAATTTTCTTGCATTCCTAACGTCCCTCTGAGGTGTTAGAAGTGCAAGAAAAATACTCCCGACCTTTTAAAAAAATTTCCGCACATTATACGTATAAAAAAAATTTGGTCGGTTTTTTTCGTGCAAAACCTATGATTTAGAGCCTGAAACGCGTTATACAGGCGAATTTTAACAAAGTCGCTATTTCTTTTGGAAATGGTCGGAAAAATTTTCTTGCATTCCTAACGTCCCTCTGAGGTGTTAGAAGTGCAAGAAAAATACTCCCGACCTTTTAAAAAAATTTCCGCACATTATACGTATAAAAAAAATTTGGTCGGTTTTTTTCGTGCAAAACCTATGATTTAGAGCCTGAAACGCGTTATACAGGCGAATTTTAACAAAGTCGCTATTTCTTTTGGAAATGGTCGGAAAAAATTTTCTTGCATTCCTAACGTCCCTCTGAGGTGTTAGAAGTGCAAGAAAAATACTCCCGACCTTTTAAAAAAATTTCCGCACATTATACGTATAAAAAAAATTTGGTCGGTTTTTTTCGTGCAAAACCTATGATTTAGAGCCTGAAACGCGTTATACAGGCGAATTTTAACAAAGTCGCTATTTCTTTTGGAAATGGTCGGAAAAAATTTTCTTGCATTCCTAACGTCCCTCTGAGGTGTTAGAAGTGCAAGAAAAATACTCCCGACCTTTTAAAAAAATTTCCGCACATTATACGTATAAAAAAAATTTGGTCGGTTTTTTTCGTGCAAAACCTATGATTTAGAGCCTGAAACGCGTTATACAGGCGAATTTTAACAAAGTCGCTATTTCTTTTGGAAATGGTCGGAAAAAATTTTCTTGCATTCCTAACGTCCCTCTGAGGTGTTAGAAGTGCAAGAAAAATACTCCCGACCTTTTAAAAAAATTTCCGCACATTATACGTATAAAAAAATTTGGTCGGTTTTTTTCGTGCAAAACCTATGATTTAGAGCCTGAAACGCGTTATACAGGCGAATTTTAACAAAGTCGCTATTTCTTTTGGAAATGGTCGGAAAAAATTTTCTTGCATTCCTAACGTCCCTCTGAGGTGTTAGAAGTGCAAGAAAAATACTCCCGACCTTTTAAAAAAATTTCCGCACATTATACGTATAAAAAAAATTTGGTCGGTTTTTTTCGTGCAAAACCTATGATTTAGAGCCTGAAACGCGTTATACAGGCGAATTTTAACAAAGTCGCTATTTCTTTTGGAAATGGTCGGAAAAAATTTTCTTGCATTCCTAACGTCCCTCTGAGGTGTTAGAAGTGCAAGAAAAATACTCCCGACCTTTTAAAAAAATTTCCGCACATTATACGTATAAAAAAAATTTGGTCGGTTTTTTTCGTGCAAAACCTATGATTTAGAGCCTGAAACGCGTTATACAGGCGAATTTTAACAAAGTCGCTATTTCTTTTGGAAATGGTCGGAAAAAATTTTCTTGCATTCCTAACGTCCCTCTGAGGTGTTAGAAGTGCAAGAAAAATACTCCCGACCTTTTAAAAAAATTTCCGCACATTATACGTATAAAAAAAATTTGGTCGGTTTTTTTCGTGCAAAACCTATGATTTAGAGCCTGAAACGCGTTATACAGGCGAATTTTAACAAAGTCGCTATTTCTTTTGGAAATGGTCGGAAAAAATTTTCTTGCATTCCTAACGTCCCTCTGAGGTGTTAGAAGTGCAAGAAAAATACTCCCGACCTTTTAAAAAAATTTCCGCACATTATACGTATAAAAAAAATTTGGTCGGTTTTTTTCGTGCAAAACCTATGATTTAGAGCCTGAAACGCGTTATACAGGCGAATTTTAACAAAGTCGCTATTTCTTTTGGAAATGGTCGGAAAAAATTTTCTTGCATTCCTAACGTCCCTCTGAGGTGTTAGAAGTGCAAGAAAAATACTCCCGACCTTTTAAAAAAATTTCCGCACATTATACGTATAAAAAAAATTTGGTCGGTTTTTTTCGTGCAAAACCTATGATTTAGAGCCTGAAACGCGTTATACAGGCGAATTTTAACAAAGTCGCTATTTCTTTTGGAAATGGTCGGAAAAAATTTTCTTGCATTCCTAACGTCCCTCTGAGGTGTTAGAAGTGCAAGAAAAATACTCCCGACCTTTTAAAAAAATTTCCGCACATTATACGTATAAAAAAAATTTGGTCGGTTTTTTTCGTGCAAAACCTATGATTTAGAGCCTGAAACGCGTTATACAGGCGAATTTTAACAAAGTCGCTATTTCTTTTGGAAATGGTCGGAAAAAATTTTCTTGCATTCCTAACGTCCCTCTGAGGTGTTAGAAGTGCAAGAAAAATACTCCCGACCTTTTAAAAAAATTTCCGCACATTATACGTATAAAAAAAATTTGGTCGGTTTTTTTCGTGCAAAACCTATGATTTAGAGCCTGAAACGCGTTATACAGGCGAATTTTAACAAAGTCGCTATTTCTTTTGGAAATGGTCGGAAAAAATTTTCTTGCATTCCTAACGTCCCTCTGAGGTGTTAGAAGTGCAAGAAAAATACTCCCGACCTTTTAAAAAAATTTCCGCACATTATACGTATAAAAAAAATTTGGTCGGTTTTTTTCGTGCAAAACCTATGATTTAGAGCCTGAAACGCGTTATACAGGCGAATTTTAACAAAGTCGCTATTTCTTTTGGAAATGGTCGGAAAAAATTTTCTTGCATTCCTAACGTCCCTCTGAGGTGTTAGAAGTGCAAGAAAAATACTCCCGACCTTTTAAAAAAATTTCCGCACATTATACGTATAAAAAAATTTGGTCGGTTTTTTTCGTGCAAAACCTATGATTTAGAGCCTGAAACGCGTTATACAGGCGAATTTTAACAAAGTCGCTATTTCTTTTGGAAATGGTCGGAAAAAATTTTCTTGCATTCCTAACGTCCCTCTGAGGTGTTAGAAGTGCAAGAAAAATACTCCCGACCTTTTAAAAAAATTTCCGCACATTATACGTATAAAAAAAATTTGGTCGGTTTTTTTCGTGCAAAACCTATGATTTAGAGCCTGAAACGCGTTATACAGGCGAATTTTAACAAAGTCGCTATTTCTTTTGGAAATGGTCGGAAAAATTTTCTTGCATTCCTAACGTCCCTCTGAGGTGTTAGAAGTGCAAGAAAAATACTCCCGACCTTTTAAAAAAATTTCCGCACATTATACGTATAAAAAAAATTTGGTCGGTTTTTTTCGTGCAAAACCTATGATTTAGAGCCTGAAACGCGTTATACAGGCGAATTTTAACAAAGTCGCTATTTCTTTTGGAAATGGTCGGAAAAAATTTTCTTGCATTCCTAACGTCCCTCTGAGGTGTTAGAAGTGCAAGAAAAATACTCCCGACCTTTTAAAAAAATTTCCGCACATTATACGTATAAAAAAAATTTGGTCGGTTTTTTTCGTGCAAAACCTATGATTTAGAGCCTGAAACGCGTTATACAGGCGAATTTTAACAAAGTCGCTATTTCTTTTGGAAATGGTCGGAAAAAATTTTCTTGCATTCCTAACGTCCCTCTGAGGTGTTAGAAGTGCAAGAAAAATACTCCCGACCTTTTAAAAAAATTTCCGCACATTATACGTATAAAAAAATTTGGTCGGTTTTTTTCGTGCAAAACCTATGATTTAGAGCCTGAAACGCGTTATACAGGCGAATTTTAACAAAGTCGCTATTTCTTTTGGAAATGGTCGGAAAAAATTTTCTTGCATTCCTAACGTCCCTCTGAGGTGTTAGAAGTGCAAGAAAAATACTCCCGACCTTTTAAAAATTTCCGCACATTATACGTATAAAAAAATTTGGTCGGTTTTTTTCGTGCAAAACCTATGATTTAGAGCCTGAAACGCGTTATACAGGCGAATTTTAACAAAGTCGCTATTTCTTTTGGAAATGGTCGGAAAAAATTTTCTTGCATTCCTAACGTCCCTCTGAGGTGTTAGAAGTGCAAGAAAAATACTCCCGACCTTTTAAAAAAATTTCCGCACATTATACGTATAAAAAAAATTTGGTCGGTTTTTTTTCGTGCAAAACCTATGATTTAGAGCCTGAAACGCGTTATACAGGCGAATTTTAACAAAGTCGCTATTTCTTTTGGAAATGGTCGGAAAAAATTTTCTTGCATTCCTAACGTCCCTCTGAGGTGTTAGAAGTGCAAGAAAAATACTCCCGACCTTTTAAAAAATTTCCGCACATTATACGTATAAAAAAATTTGGTCGGTTTTTTTCGTGCAAAACCTATGATTTAGAGCCTGAAACGCGTTATACAGGCGAATTTTAACAAAGTCGCTATTTCTTTTGGAAATGGTCGGAAAAAATTTTCTTGCATTCCTAACGTCCCTCTGAGGTGTTAGAAGTGCAAGAAAAATACTCCCGACCTTTTAAAAAAATTTCCGCACATTATACGTATAAAAAAATTTGGTCGTTTTTTTCGTGCAAAACCTATGATTTAGAGCCTGAAACGCGTTATACAGGCGAATTTTAACAAAGTCGCTATTTCTTTTGGAAATGGTCGGAAAAAATTTCTTGCATTCTAACGTCCCTCTGAGGTGTTAGAAGTGCAAGAAAAATACTCCCGACCTTTTAAAAAAATTTCCGCACATTATACGTATAAAAAAATTTGGTCGGTTTTTTCGTGCAAAACCTATGATTTAGAGCCTGAAACGCGTTATACAGGCGAATTTTAACAAAGTCGCTATTTCTTTTGGAAATGGTCGGAAAAAATTTTCTTGCATTCCTAACGTCCCTCTGAGGTGTTAGAAGTGCAAGAAAAATACTCCCGACCTTTTAAAAAAATTTCCGCACATTATACGTATAAAAAAAATTTGGTCGGTTTTTTCGTGCAAAACCTATGATTTAGAGCCTGAAACGCGTTATACAGGCGAATTTTAACAAAGTCGCTATTTCTTTTGGAAATGGTCGGAAAAAATTTTCTTGCATTCCTAACGTCCCTCTGAGGTGTTAGAAGTGCAAGAAAAATACTCCCGACCTTTTAAAAAAATTTCCGCACATTATACGTATAAAAAAAATTTGGTCGGTTTTTTTCGTGCAAAACCTATGATTAGAGCCTGAAACGCGTTATACAGGCGAATTTAACAAAGTCGCTATTTCTTGGAAATGGTCGGAAAAAATTTTCTTGCATTCCTAACGTCCCTCTGAGGTGTTAGAAGTGCAAGAAAAATACTCCCGACCTTTTAAAAAAATTTCCGCACATTATACGTATAAAAAAATTTGGTCGGTTTTTTTCGTGCAAAACCTATGATTTAGAGCCTGAAACGCGTTATACAGGCGAATTTTAACAAAGTCGCTATTTCTTTTGGAAATGGTCGGAAAAAATTTTCTTGCATTCCTAACGTCCCTCTGAGGTGTTAGAAGTGCAAGAAAAATACTCCCGACCTTTTAAAAAATTTCCGCACATTATACGTATAAAAAAAATTTGGTCGGTTTTTTTCGTGCAAAACCTATGATTTAGAGCCTGAAACGCGTTATACAGGCGAATTTTAACAAAGTCGCTATTTTTTGAAATGGTCGGAAAAAATTTTCTTGCATTCCTAACGTCCCTCTGAGGTGTTAGAAGTGCAAAAAAAATACTCCCGACCTTTTAAAAAAAATTCCGCACATTATACGTATAAAAAAAATTTGGTCGGTTTTTTCTGCAAAACCTTGATTTAGAGCCTGAAACGCGTTATACAGGCGAATTTTAACAAAGTCGCTATTTCTTTTGGAAATGGTCGGAAAAATTTTCTTGCATTCCTAACGTCCCTCTGAGGGTGTTAGAAGTGCAAGAAAAATACTCCCGACCTTTTAAAAAAATTTCCGCACATTATACGTATAAAAAATTTGGTCGGTTTTTTTTCGTGCAAAACCTAGATTTAGAGCCTGAAACGCGTTATACAGGCGAATTTTAACAAAGTCGCTAATTTCTTTTGGAAATGGTCGGAAAAAATTTTCTTGCATTCCTAACGTCCCTCTGAGGTGTTAGAAGTGCAAGAAAAATACTCCCGACCTTTTAAAAAAATTTCCGCATTATACGTAAAAAAAATTTGGTCGGTTTTTTTCGTGCAAAACCTATGATTTAGAGCCTGAAACGCGTTATACAGGCGAATTTTAACAAAGTCGCTATTTCTTTTGAAATGGTCGGAAAAATTTTCTTGCATCCTAACGTCCCTCTGAGGTGTTAGAAGTGCAAGAAAAATACTCCCGACCTTTTAAAAAATTTCCGCACATTATACGTATAAAAAAATTTGGTCGGTTTTTTTCGTGCAAAACCTATGATTTAGAGCCTGAAAAGCGTTATACAGGCGAATTTTAACAAAGTCGCTATTTCTTTTGGAAATGGTCGGAAAAAATTTTCTTGCATTCCTAACGTCCCTCTGAGGTGTTAGAAGTGCAAGAAAAATACTCCCGACCTTTTAAAAAATTTCCGCACATTATACGTATAAAAAAAATTTGGTCGGTTTTTTTCGTGCAAAACCTATGATTTAGAGCCTGAAACGCGTTATACAGGCGAATTTTAACAAAGTCGCTATTTCTTTTGGAAATGGTCGGAAAAAATTTTCTTGCATTCCTAACGTCCCTCTGAGGTGTTAGAAGTGCAAGAAAAATACTCCCGACCTTTTAAAAAATTTCCGCACATTATACGTATAAAAAAAATTTGGTTTTTTTTCGTGCAAAACCTATGATTTAGAGCCTGCCTGAAACGCGTTTATACGGCGAATTTTAACAAAGTCGCTATTTCTTTTGGAAATGGTCGGAAAAAATTTTTCTTGCATTCCTAACGTCCCTCTGAGGTGTTAGAAGTGCAAGAAAATACTCCCGACCTTTTAAAAAAATTTCCGCACATTATACGTATAAAAAAAAATTTGGTCGGTTTTTTTCGTGCAAAACCTATGATTTAGAGCCTGAAAGCGTTATACAGGCGAATTTTAACAAAGTCGCTATTTCTTTTGGAAATGGTCGGAAAAAATTTCTTGCATTCCTAACGTCCCTCTGAGGTGTTAGAAGTGCAAGAAAATACTCCCGACCTTTTAAAAAAATTTCCGCACATTATACGTATAAAAAAAATTGGTCGGTTTTTTTCGTGCAAAACCTATGATTTAGAGCCTGAAACGCGTTATACAGGCGAATTTAAACAAAGTCGCTATTTCTTTGGAAATGGTCGGAAAAATTTTCTTGCATTCCTAACGTCCCTCTGAGGTGTTAGAAGGCAAGAAAAATACTCCCGACCTTTTAAAAAAAATTTCCGCACATTATACGTATAAAAAAATTTGGTCGGTTTTTTTCGTGCAAAACCTATGATTTAGAGCCTGAAACGCGTTATACAGGCGAATTTTAACAAAGTCGCTATTTCTTTTGGAAATGGTCGGAAAAAATTTTCTTGCATTCCTAACGTCCCTCTGAGGTGTTAGAAGTGCAAGAAAAATACTCCCGACCTTTTAAAAAATTTCCGCACATTATACGTATAAAAAAAATTTGGTCGGTTTTTTTCGTGCAAAACCTATGATTTAGAGCCTGAAACGCGTTATACAGGCGAATTTTAACAAAGTCGCTATTTCTTTTGGAAATGGTCGAAAAAATTTTCTTGCATTCCTAACGTCCCTCTGAGGTGTTAGAAGTGCAAGAAAAATACTCCCGACCTTTTAAAAAAAATTTCCGCACATTATACGTATAAAAAAAATTTGGTCGGTTTTTTTCGTGCAAAACCTATGATTTAGAGCCTGAAAACGCGTTATACAGGCGAATTTTAACAAAGTCGCTATTTCTTTTGGAAATGGTCGGAAAAAATTTTCTTGCATTCCAACGTCCCCTTGAGGTGTTAGAAGTGCAAGAAAAATACCCCGACCTTTTAAAAAAATTTCCGCACATTATACGTATAAAAAAAATTTGGTCGGTTTTTTTCGTGCAAAACCTATGATTTAGAGCCTGAAACGCGTTATACAGGCGAATTTTAACAAAGTCGCTATTTCTTTTGGAAATGGTCGGAAAATTTTCTTGCATTCCAACGTCCCTCTGAGGTGTTAGAAGTGCAAGAAAAATACTCCCGACCTTTTAAAAAAATTTCCGCACATATACGTATAAAAAAATTTGGTCGGTTTTTTCGTGCAAAACCTATGATTTAGAGCCTGAAACGCGTATACAGGCGAATTTTAACAAGTCGCTATTTCTTTTGAAATGGTCGGAAAAAATTTTCTTGCATTCCTAACGTCCCTCTGAGGTGTTAGAAGTGCAAGAAAAATACTCCGACCTTTTAAAAAAATTCCGCACATTATACGTATAAAAAAAAATTTGGTCGGTTTTTTCGTGCCAAAACCTATGATTTAGAGCCTGAAACGCGTTATACAGCGAATTTTAACAAAGTCGCTATTCTTTTGGAAATGGTCGGAAAAAATTTTCTGGCATTCCTAACGTCCCTCTGAGGTTTAGAAGTGCAAGAAAAAAATACTCCCGACCTTTAACAAAGTTTCCGCACATTAT
>JAFMNZ010000083.1:0-49693 GCA_019207045.1 Branchiostoma floridae x Branchiostoma belcheri | reverse complement strand
GCCGTGACAGGCGGTGCTTCAAAGGAGCTAGCGGTGCGCCTAAACAGAGCGCCTATACTAAGAATAACTCGAGAAGGAAGTATCCGAATATTTTGCGTTTTCACCCTTCGATGCCTCACTACGCAACCTTTCCAATGATACCAAGTTTGCCGGGCCGAACTTGAACTCTAAGCTACAATCGCAGTCTTAAGTCATCACCCTACCCGCTGCCGTGACGAGCTGTGCTTCAAAAAGGAGCTAGCGGTTGCGCCTAAACAGAGCGCCTATACTCAAAAAAACTCGAGAAGGAAGTATCCGAATATTTTGCGGTTTTCACCCTTCATTCAACTACGCAACTTTCCAAGGATACCAAGTTTGCCGGGCCGGAACTTGAACTCTAAGCTACAATCGCAGTCTTAAGTCATCACCCTACCCGCTGCCGTGACAGGCGGTGCTTCAAAAAGGAGCTAGCGGTTGCGCCTAAACAGAGCGCCTATACTCAAGAATAACTCGAGAAGGAAGTATCCGAATATTTTGCGGTTTTCACCCTTCGATGCCTCACTACGCAACCTTTCCAATGATACCAAGTTTGCCGGGCCGGAACTTGAACTCTAAGCTACAATCGCAGTCTTAAGTCATCACCCTACCCGCTGCCGTGACAGGCGGTGCTTCAAAAAGGAGCTAGCGGTTGCGCCTAAACAGAGCGCCTATACTCAAGAATAACTCGAGAAGGAAGTATCCGAATATTTTGCGGTTTTCACCCTTCGATGCTCACTACGCAACCTTTATAATGATACCAAGTTTGCCGGGCCGGAACTTGAACTCTAAGCTACAATCGCAGTCTTAAGTCATCACCCTACCCGCTGCCGTGACAGCTGTGCTTCAAAAAGGAGCTAGCGGTTGCGCCTAAACAGAGCGCCTATACTCAAGAATAACTCGAGAAGGAAGTATCCGAATATTTTGCGGTTTTCACCCTTCGATTCAACACTACGCAACCTTTCCAAGGATACCAAGTTTGCCGGGCCGGAACTTGAACTCTAAGCTACAATCGCAGTCTTAAGTCATCACCCTACCCGCTGCCGTGACAGGAGGTGCTTCAAAAAGGAGCTAGCGGTTGCGCCTAAACAGAGCGCCTATACTCAAGAATAACTCGAGAAGGAAGTATCCGAATATTTTGCGGTTTTCACCCTTCGATGCCTCACTACGCAACCTTTCCAATGATACCAAGTTTGCCGGGCCGGAACTTGAACTCTAAGCTACAATCGCAGTCTTAAGTCATCACCCTACCCGCTGCCGTGACAGGCGGTGCTTCAAAAAGGAGCTAGCGGTTGCGCCTAAACAGAGCGCCTATACTCAAGAATAACTCGAGAAGGAAGTATCCGAATATTTTGCGGTTTTCACCCTTCGATTCCTCACTACGCAACCTTTCCAATGATACCAAGTTTGCCGGGCCGGAACTTGAACTCTAAGCTACAATCGCAGTCTTAAGTCATCACCCTACCCGCTGCGTGACAGGAGGTGCTTCAAAAAGGAGCTAGCGGTTGCGCCTAAACAGAGCGCCTATACTCAAGAATAACTCGAGAAGGAAGTATCCGAATATTTTGCGGTTTTCACCCTTCGATTCCTCACTACGCAACCTTTCCAATGATACCAAGTTTGCCGGGCCGGAACTTGAACTCTAAGCTACAATCTCAGTCTTAAGTCATCACCCTACCCGCTGCCGTGACAGGCGGTGCTTCAAAAAGGAGCTAGCGGTTGCGCCTAAACAGAGCGCCTATACTCAAGAATAACTCGAGAAGGAAGTATCCGAATATTTTGCGGTTTTCACCCTTCGATGCCTCACTACGCAACCTTTCCAATGATACCAAGTTTGCCGGGCCGGAACTTGAACTCTAAGCTACAATCGCAGTCTTAAGTCATCACCCTACCCGCTGCCGTGACAGGCGGTGCTTCAAAAAGGAGCTAGCGGTTGCGCCTAAACAGAGCGCCTATACTCAAGAATAACTCGAGAAGGAAGTATCCGAATATTTTGCGGTTTTCACCCTTCGATGCCTCACTACGCAACCTTTCCAATGATACCAAGTTTGCCGGGCCGGAACTTGAACTCTAAGCTACAATCGCAGTCTTAAGTCATCACCCTACCCGCTGCCGTGACAGGAGGTGCTTCAAAAAAGCAGCTAGGTTGCGCCTAAACAGAGCGCCTATACTAAAAATAACTCGAGAAGGAAGTATCCGATTATTTGCGGTTTTCACCCTTCGATGCCTCACTACGCAACCTTTATAATGATACCAAGTTTGCCGGGCCGGAACTTGAACTCTAAGCTACAATCGCAGTTTAAGTCATCACCCTACCCGCTGCCGTGACAGGCGGTGCTTCAAAAGGAGCTAGCGGTTGCGCCTAAACAGAGCGCCTATACTCAAGAATAACTCGAGAAGGAAGTATCCGAATATTTTGCGGTTTTCACCCTTCGATGCCTCACTACGCAACCTTTCCAATGATACCAAGTTTGCCGGGCCGGAACTTGAACTCTAAGCTACAATCGCAGTCTTAAGTCATCACCCTACCCGCTGCCGTGACGAGCTGTGCTTCAAAAAGGAGCTAGCGGTTGCGCCTAAACAGAGCGCCTATACTCAAAATAACTCGAGAAGGAAGTATCCGAATATTTTGCGGTTTTCACCCTTCGATTCCTCACTACGCAACTTTCCAATGATACCAAGTTTGCCGGGTCGGAACTTGAACTCTAAGCTACAATCGCAGTCTTAAGTCATCACCCTACCCGCTGCCGTGACAGGAGGTGCTTCAAAAAGGAGCTAGCGGTTGCGCCTAAACAGAGCGCCTATACTCAAGAATAACTCGAGAAGGAAGTATCCGAATATTTTGCGGTTTTCACCCTTCGATTCCTCACTACGCAACCTTTATAATGATACCAAGTTTGCCGGGCCGGAACTTGAACTCTAAGCTACAATCGCAGTCTTAAGTCATCACCCTACCCGCTGCCGTGACGAGCTGTGCTTCAAAAAGGAGCTAGCGGTTGCGCCTAAACAGAGCGCCTATACTCAAGAATAACTCGAGAAGGAAGTATCCGAATATTTTGCGGTTTTCACCCTTCGATTCCTCACTACGCAACCTTTCAATGATACCAAGTTTGCCGGGCCGGAACTTGAACTCTAAGCTACAATCGCAGTCTTAAGTCATCACCCTACCCGCTGCCGTGACAGGAGGTGCTTCAAAAAGGAGCTAGCGGTTGCGCCTAAACAGAGCGCCTATACTCAAGAATAACTCGAGAAGGAAGTATCCGAATATTTTGCGGTTTTCACCCTTCGATGCCTCACTACGCAACCTTTATAATGATACCAAGTTTGCCGGGCCGGAACTTGAACTCTAAGCTACAATCGCAGTCTTAAGTCATCACCCTACCCGCTGCCGTGACAGGCGGTGCTTCAAAAATGGAGCTAGCGGTTGCGCCTAAACAGAGCGCCTATACTCAAGAATAACTCGAGAAGGAAGTATCCGAATATTTTGCGGTTTTCACCCTTCGATTCCTCACTACGCAACCTTTATAATGATACCAAGTTTGCCGGGCCGGAACTTGAACTCTAAGCTACAATCGCAGTCTTAAGTCATCACCCTACCCGCTGCCGTGACAGGCGGTGCTTCAAAAAGGAGCTAGCGGTTGCGCCTAAACAGAGCGCCTATACTCAAGAATAACTCGAGAAGGAAGTATCCGAATATTTTGCGGTTTTCACCCTTCGATTCCTCACTACGCAACCTTTTCAATGATACCAAGTTTGCCGGGCCGGAACTTGAACTCTAAGCTACAATCGCA
The DNA here is from genome assembly GCA_019207045.1 of Branchiostoma floridae x Branchiostoma belcheri. Classification (NCBI taxonomy): domain Eukaryota; kingdom Metazoa; phylum Chordata; class Leptocardii; order Amphioxiformes; family Branchiostomatidae; genus Branchiostoma; species Branchiostoma floridae x Branchiostoma belcheri. The sequence goes on along the minus strand of JAFMNZ010000083.1, from coordinate 45,887 downwards.
GTCTTAAGTCATCACCCTACCCGCTGCCGTGACAGGGTGCTTCAAAAAGGAGCTAGCGGTTGCGCCTAAACAGAGCGCCTATACTAAAAAATAACTCGAGAAGGAAGTATCCGAATATTTTGCGGTTTTCACCCTTCGATTCCTCACTACGCAACCTTTCCAATGATACCAAGTTTGCCGGGCCGGAACTTGAACTCTAAGCTACAATCGCAGTCTTAAGTCATCACCCTACCCGCTGCCGTGACAGGAGGTGCTTCAAAAAGGAGCTAGCGGTTGCGCCTAAACAGAGCGCCTATACTCAAGAATAACTCGAGAAGGAAGTATCCGAATATTTTGCGGTTTTCACCCTTCGATTGCTCACTACGCAACCTTTCCAATGATACCAAGTTTGCCGGGCCGGAACTTGAACTCTAAGCTACAATCGCAGTCTTAAGTCATCACCCTACCCGCTGCCGTGACGAGCTGTGCTTCAAAAAGGAGCTAGCGGTTGCGCCTAAACAGAGCGCCTATACTCAAGAATAACTCGAGAAGGAAGTATCCGATTATTTTGCGGTTTTCACCCTTCGATTCCTCACTACGCAACCTTTCCAATGATACCAAGTTTGCCGGGCCGGAACTTGAACTCTAAGCTACAATCGCAGTCTTAAGTCATCACCCTACCCGCTGCCGTGACAGGCGGTGCTTCAAAAAGGAGCTAGCGGTTGCGCCTAAACAGAGCGCCTATACTCAAGAATAACTCGAGAAGGAAGTATCCGAATATTTTGCGGTTTTCACCCTTCGATTGCTCACTACGCAACCTTTCCAATGATACCAAGTTTGCCGGGCCGGAACTTGAACTCTAAGCTACAATCGCAGTCTTAAGTCATCACCCTACCCGCTGCCGTGACAGGAGGTGCTTCAAAAAGGAGCTAGCGGTTGCGCCTAAACAGAGCGCCTATACTCAAGAATAACTCGAGAAGGAAGTATCCGAATATTTTGCGGTTTTCACCCTTCGATTGCTCACTACGCAACCTTTCCAATGATACCAAGTTTGCCGGGCCGGAACTTGAACTCTAAGCTACAATCGCAGTCTTAAGTCATCACCCTACCCGCTGCCGTGACAGGCGGTGCTTCAAAAGGAGCTAGCGGTTGCGCCTAAACAGAGCGCCTATACTCAAGAATAACTCGAGAAGGAAGTATCCGAATATTTTGCGGTTTTCACCCTTCGATTCCTCACTACGCAACCTTTCCAATGATACCAAGTTTGCCGGGCCGGAACTTGAACTCTAAGCTACAATCGCAGTCTTAAGTCATCACCCTACCCGCTGCCGTGACAGGCGGTGCTTCAAAAAGGAGCTAGCGGTTGCGCCTAAACAGAGCGCCTATACTCAAGAATAACTCGAGAAGGAAGTATCCGAATATTTTGCGGTTTTCACCCTTCGATGCCTCACTACGCAACCTTTCCAATGATACCAAGTTTGCCGGGCCGGAACTTGAACTCTAAGCTACAATCGCAGTCTTAAGTCATCACCCTACCCGCTGCCGTGACAGGCGGTGCTTCAAAAAGGAGCTAGCGGTTGCGCCTAAACAGAGCGCCTATACTCAAGAATAACTCGAGAAGGAAGTATCCGAATATTTTGCGGTTTTCACCCTTCGATGCCTCACTACGCAACCTTTATAATGATACCAAGTTTGCCGGGCCGGAACTTGAACTCTAAGCTACAATCGCAGTCTTAAGTCATCACCCTACCCGCTGCCGTGACAGGCGGTGCTTCAAAAAGGAGCTAGCGGTTGCGCCTAAACAGAGCGCCTATACTCAAGAATAACTCGAGAAGGAAGTATCCGAATATTTTGCGGTTTTCACCCTTCGATGCCTCACTACGCAACCTTTCCAATGATACCAAGTTTGCCGGGCCGGAACTTGAACTCTAAGCTACAATCGCAGTCTTAAGTCATCACCCTACCCGCTGCCGTGACAGGAGGTGCTTCAAAAAGGAGCTAGCGGTTGCGCCTAAACAGAGCGCCTATACTCAAGAATAACTCGAGAAGGAAGTATCCGATTATTTTGCGGTTTTCACCCTTCGATGCCTCACTACGCAACCTTTATAATGATACCAAGTTTGCCGGGCCGGAACTTGAACTCTAAGCTACAATCGCAGTCTTAAGTCATCACCCTACCCGCTGCCGTGACAGGCGGTGCTTCAAAAAGGAGCTAGCGGTTGCGCCTAAACAGAGCGCCTATACTCAAGAATAACTCGAGAAGGAAGTATCCGAATATTTTGCGGTTTTCACCCTTCGATTGCCTCACTACGCAACCTTTCCAATGATACCAAGTTTGCCGGGCCGGAACTTGAACTCTAAGCTACAATCGCAGTCTTAAGTCATCACCCTACCCGCTGCCGTGACAGGAGGTGCTTCAAAAGGAGCTAGCGGTTGCGCCTAAACAGAGCGCCTATACTCAAGAATAACTCGAGAAGGAAGTATCCGAATATTTTGCGGTTTTCACCCTTCGATTCCTCACTACGCAACCTTTCCAATGATACCAAGTTTGCCGGGCCGGAACTTGAACTCTAAGCTACAATCGCAGTCTTAAGTCATCACCCTACCCGCTGCCGTGACAGGAGGTGCTTCAAAAGGAGCTAGCGGTTGCGCCTAAACAGAGCGCCTATACTCAAGAATAACTCGAGAAGGAAGTATCCGAATATTTTGCGGTTTTCACCCTTCGATGCCTCACTACGCAACCTTTCCAATGATACCAAGTTTGCCGGGCCGGAACTTGAACTCTAAGCTACAATCGCAGTCTTAAGTCATCACCCTACCCGCTGCCGTGACAGGCGGTGCTTCAAAAAGGAGCTAGCGGTTGCGCCTAAACAGAGCGCCTATACTCAAGAATAACTCGAGAAGGAAGTATCCGAATATTTTGCGGTTTTCACCCTTCGATTTTCACTACGCAACCTTTCCAATGATACCAAGTTTGCCGGGCCGGAACTTGAACTCTAAGCTACAATCGCAGTCTTAAGTCATCACCCTACCCGCTGCCGTGACAGGCGGTGCTTCAAAAAGGAGCTAGCGGTTGCGCCTAAACAGAGCGCCTATACTCAAGAATAACTCGAGAAGGAAGTATCCGAATATTTTGCGGTTTTCACCCTTCGATTGCTCACTACGCAACCTTTCCAATGATACCAAGTTTGCCGGGCCGGAACTTGAACTCTAAGCTACAATCGCAGTCTTAAGTCATCACCCTACCCGCTGCCGTGACGAGCTGTGCTTCAAAAAGGAGCTAGCGGTTGCGCCTAAACAGAGCGCCTATACTCAAGAATAACTCGAGAAGGAAGTATCCGAATATTTTGCGGTTTTCACCCTTCGATTCCTCACTACGCAACCTTTCCAATGATACCAAGTTTGCCGGGCCGGAACTTGAACTCTAAGCTACAATCGCAGTCTTAAGTCATCACCCTACCCGCTGCCGTGACAGGAGGTGCTTCAAAAAGGAGCTAGCGGTTGCGCCTAAACAGAGCGCCTATACTCAAGAATAACTCGAGAAGGAAGTATCCGAATATTTTGCGGTTTTCACCCTTCGATGCCTCACTACGCAACCTTTATAATGATACCAAGTTTGCCGGGCCGGAACTTGAACTCTAAGCTACAATCGCAGTCTTAAGTCATCACCCTACCCGCTGCCGTGACAGGCGGTGCTTCAAAAAGGAGCTAGCGGTTGCGCCTAAACAGAGCGCCTATACTCAAGAATAACTCGAGAAGGAAGTATCCGAATATTTTGCGGTTTTCACCCTTCGATTCTCACTACGCAACCTTTCCAATGATACCAAGTTTGCCGGGCCGGAACTTGAACTCTAAGCTACAATCGCAGTCTTAAGTCATCACCCTACCCGCTGCCGTGACAGGAGGTGCTTCAAAAGGAGCTAGCGGTTGCGCCTAAACAGAGCGCCTATACTCAAGAATAACTCGAGAAGGAAGTATCCGAATATTTTGCGGTTTTCACCCTTCGATTCCTCACTACGCAACCTTTCCAATGATACCAAGTTTGCCGGGCCGGAACTTGAACTCTAAGCTACAATCGCAGTCTTAAGTCATCACCCTACCCGCTGCCGTGACGAGCTGTGCTTCAAAAAGGAGCTAGCGGTTGCGCCTAAACAGAGCGCCTATACTCAAAAATAACTCGAGAAGGAAGTATCCGATTATTTTGCGGTTTTCACCCTTCGATTCCTCACTACGCAACCTTTCCAATGATACCAAGTTTGCCGGGCCGGAACTTGAACTCTAAGCTACAATCGCAGTCTTAAGTCATCACCCTACCCGCTGCCGTGACAGGGTGCTTCAAAAAGGAGCTAGCGGTTGCGCCTAAACAGAGCGCCTATACTCAAGAATAACTCGAGAAGGAAGTATCCGAATATTTTGCGGTTTTCACCCTTCGATGCCTCACTACGCAACCTTTCCAATGATACCAAGTTTGCCGGGCCGGAACTTGAACTCTAAGCTACAATCGCAGTCTTAAGTCATCACCCTACCCGCTGCCGTGACAGGCGGTGCTTCAAAAAGGAGCTAGCGGTTGCGCCTAAACAGAGCGCCTATACTCAAGAATAACTCGAGAAGGAAGTATCCGAATATTTTGCGGTTTTCACCCTTCGATTCCTCACTACGCAACCTTTCCAATGATACCAAGTTTGCCGGGCCGGAACTTGAACTCTAAGCTACAATCGCAGTCTTAAGTCATCACCCTACCCGCTGCCGTGACAGGAGGTGCTTCAAAAGGAGCTAGCGGTTGCGCCTAAACAGAGCGCCTATACTCAAGAATAACTCGAGAAGGAAGTATCCGAATATTTTGCGGTTTTCACCCTTCGATTCCTCACTACGCAACCTTTCCAATGATACCAAGTTTGCCGGGCCGGAACTTGAACTCTAAGCTACAATCGCAGTCTTAAGTCATCACCCTACCCGCTGCCGTGACAGGCGGTGCTTCAAAAAGGAGCTAGCGGTTGCGCCTAAACAGAGCGCCTATACTCAAGAATAACTCGAGAAGGAAGTATCCGAATATTTTGCGGTTTTCACCCTTCGATTGCCTCACTACGCAACCTTTCCAATGATACCAAGTTTGCCGGGCCGGAACTTGAACTCTAAGCTACAATCGCAGTCTTAAGTCATCACCCTACCCGCTGCCGTGACGAGCTGTGCTTCAAAAAGGAGCTAGCGGTTGCGCCTAAACAGAGCGCCTATACTCAAAAATAACTCGAGAAGGAAGTATCCGATTATTTTGCGGTTTTCACCCTTCGATGCCTCACTACGCAACCTTTCCAATGATACCAAGTTTGCCGGGCCGGAACTTGAACTCTAAGCTACAATCGCAGTCTTAAGTCATCACCCTACCCGCTGCCGTGACAGGCGGTGCTTCAAAAAGGAGCTAGCGGTTGCGCCTAAACAGAGCGCCTATACTCAAGAATAACTCGAGAAGGAAGTATCCGAATATTTTGCGGTTTTCACCCTTCGATTCCTCACTACGCAACCTTTCCAATGATACCAAGTTTGCCGGGCCGGAACTTGAACTCTAAGCTACAATCGCAGTCTTAAGTCATCACCCTACCCGCTGCCGTGACAGGAGGTGCTTCAAAAAGGAGCTAGCGGTTGCGCCTAAACAGAGCGCCTATACTCAAGAATAACTCGAGAAGGAAGTATCCGAATATTTTGCGGTTTTCACCCTTCGATTCCTCACTACGCAACCTTTATAATGATACCAAGTTTGCCGGGCCGGAACTTGAACTCTAAGCTACAATCGCAGTCTTAAGTCATCACCCTACCCGCTGCCGTGACAGGAGGTGCTTCAAAAAGGAGCTAGCGGTTGCGCCTAAACAGAGCGCCTATACTCAAGAATAACTCGAGAAGGAAGTATCCGAATATTTTGCGGTTTTCACCCTTCGATGCTCACTACGCAACCTTTCCAATGATACCAAGTTTGCCGGGCCGGAACTTGAACTCTAAGCTACAATCGCAGTCTTAAGTCATCACCCTACCCGCTGCCGTGACAGGAGGTGCTTCAAAAAGGAGCTAGCGGTTGCGCCTAAACAGAGCGCCTATACTCAAGAATAACTCGAGAAGGAAGTATCCGAATATTTTGCGGTTTTCACCCTTCGATGCCTCACTACGCAACCTTTCCAATGATACCAAGTTTGCCGGGCCGGAACTTGAACTCTAAGCTACAATCGCAGTCTTAAGTCATCACCCTACCCGCTGCCGTGACAGGAGGTGCTTCAAAAGGAGCTAGCGGTTGCGCCTAAACAGAGCGCCTATACTCAAGAATAACTCGAGAAGGAAGTATCCGAATATTTTGCGGTTTTCACCCTTCGATGCCTCACTACGCAACCTTTCCAATGATACCAAGTTTGCCGGGCCGGAACTTGAACTCTAAGCTACAATCGCAGTCTTAAGTCATCACCCTACCCGCTGCCGTGACAGGCGGTGCTTCAAAAAGGAGCTAGCGGTTGCGCCTAAACAGAGCGCCTATACTCAAGAATAACTCGAGAAGGAAGTATCCGAATATTTTGCGGTTTTCACCCTTCGATGTTTCACTACGCAAAATTTCCAATGATACCAAGTTTGCCGGGCCGGAACTTGAACTCTAAGCTACAATCGCAGTCTTAAGTCATCACCCTACCCGCTGCCGTGACAGGCGGTGCTTCAAAAAGGAGCTAGCGGTTGCGCCTAAACAGAGCGCCTATACTCAAGAATAACTCGAGAAGGAAGTATCCGAATATTTTGCGGTTTTCACCCTTCGATTGCTCACTACGCAACCTTTCCAATGATACCAAGTTTGCCGGGCCGGAACTTGAACTCTAAGCTACAATCGCAGTCTTAAGTCATCACCCTACCCGCTGCCGTGACGAGCTGTGCTTCAAAAAGGAGCTAGCGGTTGCGCCTAAACAGAGCGCCTATACTCAAAAATAACTCGAGAAGGAAGTATCCGATTATTTTGCGGTTTTCACCCTTCGATTTCTCACTACGCAACCTTTCCAATGATACCAAGTTTGCCGGGCCGGAACTTGAACTCTAAGCTACAATCGCAGTCTTAAGTCATCACCCTACCCGCTGCCGTGACAGGCGGTGCTTCAAAAAGGAGCTAGCGGTTGCGCCTAAACAGAGCGCCTATACTCAAGAATAACTCGAGAAGGAAGTATCCGAATATTTTGCGGTTTTCACCCTTCGATGCCTCACTACGCAACCTTTATAATGATACCAAGTTTGCCGGGCCGGAACTTGAACTCTAAGCTACAATCGCAGTCTTAAGTCATCACCCTACCCGCTGCCGTGACAGGCGGTGCTTCAAAAAGGAGCTAGCGGTTGCGCCTAAACAGAGCGCCTATACTCAAGAATAACTCGAGAAGGAAGTATCCGAATATTTTGCGGTTTTCACCCTTCGATGTTTCACTACGCAACCTTTCCAATGATACCAAGTTTGCCGGGCCGGAACTTGAACTCTAAGCTACAATCGCAGTCTTAAGTCATCACCCTACCCGCTGCCGTGACAGGAGGTGCTTCAAAAGGAGCTAGCGGTTGCGCCTAAACAGAGCGCCTATACTCAAGAATAACTCGAGAAGGAAGTATCCGAATATTTTGCGGTTTTCACCCTTCGATTCCTCACTACGCAACCTTTCCAATGATACCAAGTTTGCCGGGCCGGAACTTGAACTCTAAGCTACAATCGCAGTCTTAAGTCATCACCCTACCCGCTGCCGTGACGAGCTGTGCTTCAAAAAGGAGCTAGCGGTTGCGCCTAAACAGAGCGCCTATACTCAAAAATAACTCGAGAAGGAAGTATCCGATTATTTTGCGGTTTTCACCCTTCGATGCCTCACTACGCAACCTTTCCAATGATACCAAGTTTGCCGGGCCGGAACTTGAACTCTAAGCTACAATCGCAGTCTTAAGTCATCACCCTACCCGCTGCCGTGACGAGCTGGTGCTTCAAAAAGGAGCTAGCGGTTGCGCCTAAACAGAGCGCCTATACTCAAGAATAACTCGAGAAGGAAGTATCCAATTATTTTGCGGTTTTCACCCTTCGATGCCTCACTACGCAACCTTTATAATGATACCAAGTTTGCCGGGCCGGAACTTGAACTCTAAGCTACAATCGCAGTCTTAAGTCATCACCCTACCCGCTGCCGTGACAGGCGGTGCTTCAAAAATGGAGCTAGCGGTTGCGCCTAAACAGAGCGCCTATACTCAAGAATAACTCGAGAAGGAAGTATCCGAATATTTTGCGGTTTTCACCCTTCGATTCCTCACTACGCAACCTTTCCAATGATACCAAGTTTGCCGGGCCGGAACTTGAACTCTAAGCTACAATCGCAGTCTTAAGTCATCACCCTACCCGCTGCCGTGACAGGAGGTGCTTCAAAAGGAGCTAGCGGTTGCGCCTAAACAGAGCGCCTATACTCAAGAATAACTCGAGAAGGAAGTATCCGAATATTTTGCGGTTTTCACCCTTCGATTCCTCACTACGCAACCTTTCCAATGATACCAAGTTTGCCGGGCCGGAACTTGAACTCTAAGCTACAATCGCAGTCTTAAGTCATCACCCTACCCGCTGCCGTGACAGGCGGTGCTTCAAAAAGGAGCTAGCGGTTGCGCCTAAACAGAGCGCCTATACTCAAGAATAACTCGAGAAGGAAGTATCCGAATATTTTGCGGTTTTCACCCTTCGATTCCTCACTACGCAACCTTTCCAATGATACCAAGTTTGCCGGGCCGGAACTTGAACTCTAAGCTACAATCGCAGTCTTAAGTCATCACCCTACCCGCTGCCGTGACAGGCGGTGCTTCAAAAAGGAGCTAGCGGTTGCGCCTAAACAGAGCGCCTATACTCAAGAATAACTCGAGAAGGAAGTATCCGAATATTTTGCGGTTTTCACCCTTCGATTCCTCACTACGCAACCTTTCCAATGATACCAAGTTTGCCGGGCCGGAACTTGAACTCTAAGCTACAATCGCAGTCTTAAGTCATCACCCTACCCGCTGCCGTGACAGGAGGTGCTTCAAAAAGGAGCTAGCGGTTGCGCCTAAACAGAGCGCCTATACTCAAGAATAACTCGAGAAGGAAGTATCCGAATATTTTGCGGTTTTCACCCTTCGATCCTCACTACGCAACCTTTCAATGATACCAAGTTTGCCGGGCCGGAACTTGAACTCTAAGCTACAATCGCAGTCTTAAGTCATCACCCTACCCGCTGCCGTGACAGGCGGTGCTTCAAAAAGGAGCTAGCGGTTGCGCCTAAACAGAGCGCCTATACTCAAGAATAACTCGAGAAGGAAGTATCCGAATATTTTGCGGTTTTCACCCTTCGATTCCTCACTACGCAACCTTTCCAATGATACCAAGTTTGCCGGGCCGGAACTTGAACTCTAAGCTACAATCGCAGTCTTAAGTCATCACCCTACCCGCTGCCGTGACAGGAGGTGCTTCAAAAAGGAGCTAGCGGTTGCGCCTAAACAGAGCGCCTATACTCAAGAATAACTCGAGAAGGAAGTATCCGAATATTTTGCGGTTTTCACCCTTCGATTCCTCACTACGCAACCTTTCCAATGATACCAAGTTTGCCGGGCCGGAACTTGAACTCTAAGCTACAATCGCAGTCTTAAGTCATCACCCTACCCGCTGCCGTGACAGGAGGTGCTTCAAAAAGGAGCTAGCGGTTGCGCCTAAACAGAGCGCCTATACTCAAGAATAACTCGAGAAGGAAGTATCCGAATATTTTGCGGTTTTCACCCTTCGATGCCTCACTACGCAACCTTTCCAATGATACCAAGTTTGCCGGGCCGGAACTTGAACTCTAAGCTACAATCGCAGTCTTAAGTCATCACCCTACCCGCTGCCGTGACAGGCGGTGCTTCAAAAAGGAGCTAGCGGTTGCGCCTAAACAGAGCGCCTATACTCAAGAATAACTCGAGAAGGAAGTATCCGAATATTTTGCGGTTTTCACCCTTCGATTCCTCACTACGCAACCTTTCCAATGATACCAAGTTTGCCGGGCCGGAACTTGAACTCTAAGCTACAATCGCAGTCTTAAGTCATCACCCTACCCGCTGCCGTGACAGGCGGTGCTTCAAAAAGGAGCTAGCGGTTGCGCCTAAACAGAGCGCCTATACTCAAGAATAACTCGAGAAGGAAGTATCCGAATATTTTGCGGTTTTCACCCTTCGATTCCTCACTACGCAACCTTTCCAATGATACCAAGTTTGCCGGGCCGGAACTTGAACTCTAAGCTACAATCGCAGTCTTAAGTCATCACCCTACCCGCTGCCGTGACAGGCGGTGCTTCAAAAAGGAGCTAGCGGTTGCGCCTAAACAGAGCGCCTATACTCAAGAATAACTCGAGAAGGAAGTATCCGAATATTTTGCGGTTTTCACCCTTCGATTCCTCACTACGCAACCTTTCCAATGATACCAAGTTTGCCGGGCCGGAACTTGAACTCTAAGCTACAATCGCAGTCTTAAGTCATCACCCTACCCGCTGCCGTGACAGGCGGTGCTTCAAAAAGGAGCTAGCGGTTGCGCCTAAACAGAGCGCCTATACTCAAGAATAACTCGAGAAGGAAGTATCCGAATATTTTGCGGTTTTCACCCTTCGATTCCTCACTACGCAACCTTTCCAATGATACCAAGTTTGCCGGGCCGGAACTTGAACTCTAAGCTACAATCGCAGTCTTAAGTCATCACCCTACCCGCTGCCGTGACGAGCGGTGCTTCAAAAAGGAGCTAGCGGTTGCGCCTAAACAGAGCGCCTATACTCAAGAATAACTCGAGAAGGAAGTATCCGAATATTTTGCGGTTTTCACCCTTCGATTCCTCACTACGCAACCTTTCCAATGATACCAAGTTTGCCGGGCCGGAACTTGAACTCTAAGCTACAATCGCAGTCTTAAGTCATCACCCTACCCGCTGCCGTGACAGGCGGTGCTTCAAAAAGGAGCTAGCGGTTGCGCCTAAACAGAGCGCCTATACTCAAGAATAACTCGAGAAGGAAGTATCCGAATATTTTGCGGTTTTCACCCTTCGATTCCTCACTACGCAACCTTTCCAATGATACCAAGTTTGCCGGGCCGGAACTTGAACTCTAAGCTACAATCGCAGTCTTAAGTCATCACCCTACCCGCTGCCGTGACAGGCGGTGCTTCAAAAAGGAGCTAGCGGTTGCGCCTAAACAGAGCGCCTATACTCAAGAATAACTCGAGAAGGAAGTATCCGAATATTTTGCGGTTTTCACCCTTCGATTCCTCACTACGCAACCTTTCCAATGATACCAAGTTTGCCGGGCCGGAACTTGAACTCTAAGCTACAATCGCAGTCTTAAGTCATCACCCTACCCGCTGCCGTGACGAGCGGTGCTTCAAAAAGGAGCTAGCGGTTGCGCCTAAACAGAGCGCCTATACTCAAGAATAACTCGAGAAGGAAGTATCCGAATATTTTGCGGTTTTCACCCTTCGATGCCTCACTACGCAACCTTTCCAATGATACCAAGTTTGCCGGGCCGGAACTTGAACTCTAAGCTACAATCGCAGTCTTAAGTCATCACCCTACCCGCTGCCGTGACAGGCGGTGCTTCAAAAAGGAGCTAGCGGTTGCGCCTAAACAGAGCGCCTATACTCAAGAATAACTCGAGAAGGAAGTATCCGAATATTTTGCGGTTTTCACCCTTCGATGCCTCACTACGCAACCTTTCCAATGATACCAAGTTTGCCGGGCCGGAACTTGAACTCTAAGCTACAATCGCAGTCTTAAGTCATCACCCTACCCGCTGCCGTGACAGGCGGTGCTTCAAAAAGGAGCTAGCGGTTGCGCCTAAACAGAGCGCCTATACTCAAGAATAACTCGAGAAGGAAGTATCCGAATATTTTGCGGTTTTCACCCTTCGATTCCTCACTACGCAACCTTTCCAATGATACCAAGTTTGCCGGGCCGGAACTTGAACTCTAAGCTACAATCGCAGTCTTAAGTCATCACCCTACCCGCTGCCGTGACAGCGGTGCTTCAAAAAGGAGCTAGCGGTTGCGCCTAAACAGAGCGCCTATACTCAAGAATAACTCGAGAAGGAAGTATCCGAATATTTTGCGGTTTTCACCCTTCGATTCCTCACTACGCAACCTTTCCAATGATACCAAGTTTGCCGGGCCGGAACTTGAACTCTAAGCTACAATCGCAGTCTTAAGTCATCACCCTACCCGCTGCCGTGACAGGCGGTGCTTCAAAAAGGAGCTAGCGGTTGCGCCTAAACAGAGCGCCTATACTCAAGAATAACTCGAGAAGGAAGTATCCGAATATTTTGCGGTTTTCACCCTTCGATTCCTCACTACGCAACCTTTCCAATGATACCAAGTTTGCCGGGCCGGAACTTGAACTCTAAGCTACAATCGCAGTCTTAAGTCATCACCCTACCCGCTGCCGTGACAGGCGGTGCTTCAAAAAGGAGCTAGCGGTTGCGCCTAAACAGAGCGCCTATACTCAAGAATAACTCGAGAAGGAAGTATCCGAATATTTTGCGGTTTTCACCCTTCGATTCCTCACTACGCAACCTTTCCAATGATACCAAGTTTGCCGGGCCGGAACTTGAACTCTAAGCTACAATCGCAGTCTTAAGTCATCACCCTACCCGCTGCCGTGACAGGCGGTGCTTCAAAAAGGAGCTAGCGGTTGCGCCTAAACAGAGCGCCTATACTCAAGAATAACTCGAGAAGGAAGTATCCGAATATTTTGCGGTTTTCACCCTTCGATTCCTCACTACGCAACCTTTCCAATGATACCAAGTTTGCCGGGCCGGAACTTGAACTCTAAGCTACAATCGCAGTCTTAAGTCATCACCCTACCCGCTGCCGTGACAGGCGGTGCTTCAAAAAGGAGCTAGCGGTTGCGCCTAAACAGAGCGCCTATACTAAGAATAACTCGAGAAGGAAGTATCCGAATATTTTGCGGTTTTCACCCTTCGATTCCTCACTACGCAACCTTTTAATGATACCAAGTTTGCCGGGCCGGAACTTGAACTCTAAGCTACAATCGCAGTCTTAAGTCATCACCCTACCCGCTGCCGTGACGAGGTGCTTCAAAAAGGAGCTAGCGGTTGCGCCTAAACAGAGCGCCTATACTCAAGAATAACTCGAGAAGGAAGTATCCGAATATTTTGCGGTTTTCACCCTTCGATTCCTCACTACGCAACCTTTCCAATGATACCAAGTTTGCCGGGCCGGAACTTGAACTCTAAGCTACAATCGCAGTCTTAAGTCATCACCCTACCCGCTGCCGTGACAGGCGGTGCTTCAAAAAGGAGCTAGCGGTTGCGCCTAAACAGAGCGCCTATACTCAAGAATAACTCGAGAAGGAAGTATCCGAATATTTTGCGGTTTTCACCCTTCGATTCCTCACTACGCAACCTTTCCAATGATACCAAGTTTGCCGGGCCGGAACTTGAACTCTAAGCTACAATCGCAGTCTTAAGTCATCACCCTACCCGCTGCCGTGACGAGCTGTGCTTCAAAAAGGAGCTAGCGGTTGCGCCTAAACAGAGCGCCTATACTCAAGAATAACTCGAGAAGGAAGTATCCGAATATTTTGCGGTTTTCACCCTTCGATTCCTCACTACGCAACCTTTCCAATGATACCAAGTTTGCCGGGCCGGAACTTGAACTCTAAGCTACAATCGCAGTCTTAAGTCATCACCCTACCCGCTGCCGTGACAGGCGGTGCTTCAAAAAGGAGCTAGCGGTTGCGCCTAAACAGAGCGCCTATACTCAAGAATAACTCGAGAAGGAAGTATCCGAATATTTTGCGGTTTTCACCCTTCGATTCTCACTACGCAACCTTTCCAATGATACCAAGTTTGCCGGGCCGGAACTTGAACTCTAAGCTACAATCGCAGTCTTAAGTCATCACCCTACCCGCTGCCGTGACAGGCGGTGCTTCAAAAAGGAGCTAGCGGTTGCGCCTAAACAGAGCGCCTATACTCAAGAATAACTCGAGAAGGAAGTATCCGAATATTTTGCGGTTTTCACCCTTCGATTCCTCACTACGCAACCTTTCCAATGATACCAAGTTTGCCGGGCCGGAACTTGAACTCTAAGCTACAATCGCAGTCTTAAGTCATCACCCTACCCGCTGCCGTGACGAGCTGTGCTTCAAAAAGGAGCTAGCGGTTGCGCCTAAACAGAGCGCCTATACTCAAGAATAACTCGAGAAGGAAGTATCCGAATATTTTGCGGTTTTCACCCTTCGATGCCTCACTACGCAACCTTTCCAATGATACCAAGTTTGCCGGGCCGGAACTTGAACTCTAAGCTACAATCGCAGTCTTAAGTCATCACCCTACCCGCTGCCGTGACAGGCGGTGCTTCAAAAAGGAGCTAGCGGTTGCGCCTAAACAGAGCGCCTATACTCAAGAATAACTCGAGAAGGAAGTATCCGAATATTTTGCGGTTTTCACCCTTCGATTCCTCACTACGCAACCTTTCCAATGATACCAAGTTTGCCGGGCCGGAACTTGAACTCTAAGCTACAATCGCAGTCTTAAGTCATCACCCTACCCGCTGCCGTGACAGGCGGTGCTTCAAAAAGGAGCTAGCGGTTGCGCCTAAACAGAGCGCCTATACTCAAGAATAACTCGAGAAGGAAGTATCCGAATATTTTGCGGTTTTCACCCTTCGATTCCTCACTACGCAACCTTTCCAATGATACCAAGTTTGCCGGGCCGGAACTTGAACTCTAAGCTACAATCGCAGTCTTAAGTCATCACCCTACCCGCTGCCGTGACAGGCGGTGCTTCAAAAAGGAGCTAGCGGTTGCGCCTAAACAGAGCGCCTATACTCAAGAATAACTCGAGAAGGAAGTATCCGAATATTTTGCGGTTTTCACCCTTCGATTCCTCACTACGCAACCTTTCCAATGATACCAAGTTTGCCGGGCCGGAACTTGAACTCTAAGCTACAATCGCAGTCTTAAGTCATCACCCTACCCGCTGCCGTGACAGGCGGTGCTTCAAAAAGGAGCTAGCGGTTGCGCCTAAACAGAGCGCCTATACTCAAGAATAACTCGAGAAGGAAGTATCCGAATATTTTGCGGTTTTCACCCTTCGATTCCTCACTACGCAACCTTTCCAATGATACCAAGTTTGCCGGGCCGGAACTTGAACTCTAAGCTACAATCGCAGTCTTAAGTCATCACCCTACCCGCTGCCGTGACAGGCGGTGCTTCAAAAAGGAGCTAGCGGTTGCGCCTAAACAGAGCGCCTATACTCAAGAATAACTCGAGAAGGAAGTATCCGAATATTTTGCGGTTTTCACCCTTCGATTCCTCACTACGCAACCTTTCCAATGATACCAAGTTTGCCGGGCCGGAACTTGAACTCTAAGCTACAATCGCAGTCTTAAGTCATCACCCTACCCGCTGCCGTGACAGGCGGTGCTTCAAAAAGGAGCTAGCGGTTGCGCCTAAACAGAGCGCCTATACTCAAGAATAACTCGAGAAGGAAGTATCCGAATATTTTGCGGTTTTCACCCTTCGATGCCTCACTACGCAACCTTTCCAATGATACCAAGTTTGCCGGGCCGGAACTTGAACTCTAAGCTACAATCGCAGTCTTAAGTCATCACCCTACCCGCTGCCGTGACAGGCGGTGCTTCAAAAAGGAGCTAGCGGTTGCGCCTAAACAGAGCGCCTATACTCAAGAATAACTCGAGAAGGAAGTATCCGAATATTTTGCGGTTTTCACCCTTCGATTCCTCACTACGCAACCTTTCCAATGATACCAAGTTTGCCGGGCCGGAACTTGAACTCTAAGCTACAATCGCAGTCTTAAGTCATCACCCTACCCGCTGCCGTGACAGGCGGTGCTTCAAAAAGGAGCTAGCGGTTGCGCCTAAACAGAGCGCCTATACTCAAGAATAACTCGAGAAGGAAGTATCCGAATATTTTGCGGTTTTCACCCTTCGATTCCTCACTACGCAACCTTTCCAATGATACCAAGTTTGCCGGGCCGGAACTTGAACTCTAAGCTACAATCGCAGTCTTAAGTCATCACCCTACCCGCTGCCGTGACAGGCGGTGCTTCAAAAAGGAGCTAGCGGTTGCGCCTAAACAGAGCGCCTATACTCAAGAATAACTCGAGAAGGAAGTATCCGAATATTTTGCGGTTTTCACCCTTCGATGCCTCACTACGCAACCTTTCCAATGATACCAAGTTTGCCGGGCCGGAACTTGAACTCTAAGCTACAATCGCAGTCTTAAGTCATCACCCTACCCGCTGCCGTGACAGCGGTGCTTCAAAAAGGAGCTAGCGGTTGCGCCTAAACAGAGCGCCTATACTCAAGAATAACTCGAGAAGGAAGTATCCGAATATTTTGCGGTTTTCACCCTTCGATTCCTCACTACGCAACCTTTCCAATGATACCAAGTTTGCCGGGCCGGAACTTGAACTCTAAGCTACAATCGCAGTCTTAAGTCATCACCCTACCCGCTGCCGTGACAGGCGGTGCTTCAAAAAGGAGCTAGCGGTTGCGCCTAAACAGAGCGCCTATACTCAAGAATAACTCGAGAAGGAAGTATCCGAATATTTTGCGGTTTTCACCCTTCGATTCCTCACTACGCAACCTTTCCAATGATACCAAGTTTGCCGGGCCGGAACTTGAACTCTAAGCTACAATCGCAGTCTTAAGTCATCACCCTACCCGCTGCCGTGACAGGCGGTGCTTCAAAAAGGAGCTAGCGGTTGCGCCTAAACAGAGCGCCTATACTCAAGAATAACTCGAGAAGGAAGTATCCGAATATTTTGCGGTTTTCACCCTTCGATGCCTCACTACGCAACCTTTCCAATGATACCAAGTTTGCCGGGCCGGAACTTGAACTCTAAGCTACAATCGCAGTCTTAAGTCATCACCCTACCCGCTGCCGTGACAGCGGTGCTTCAAAAAGGAGCTAGCGGTTGCGCCTAAACAGAGCGCCTATACTCAAGAATAACTCGAGAAGGAAGTATCCGAATATTTTGCGGTTTTCACCCTTCGATTCCTCACTACGCAACCTTTCCAATGATACCAAGTTTGCCGGGCCGGAACTTGAACTCTAAGCTACAATCGCAGTCTTAAGTCATCACCCTACCCGCTGCCGTGACAGGCGGTGCTTCAAAAAGGAGCTAGCGGTTGCGCCTAAACAGAGCGCCTATACTCAAGAATAACTCGAGAAGGAAGTATCCGAATATTTTGCGGTTTTCACCCTTCGATTCCTCACTACGCAACCTTTCCAATGATACCAAGTTTGCCGGGCCGGAACTTGAACTCTAAGCTACAATCGCAGTCTTAAGTCATCACCCTACCCGCTGCCGTGACAGGCGGTGCTTCAAAAAGGAGCTAGCGGTTGCGCCTAAACAGAGCGCCTATACTCAAGAATAACTCGAGAAGGAAGTATCCGAATATTTTGCGGTTTTCACCCTTCGATTCTCACTACGCAACCTTTCCAATGATACCAAGTTTGCCGGGCCGGAACTTGAACTCTAAGCTACAATCGCAGTCTTAAGTCATCACCCTACCCGCTGCCGTGACAGGCGGTGCTTCAAAAAGGAGCTAGCGGTTGCGCCTAAACAGAGCGCCTATACTCAAGAATAACTCGAGAAGGAAGTATCCGAATATTTTGCGGTTTTCACCCTTCGATGCCTCACTACGCAACCTTTCCAATGATACCAAGTTTGCCGGGCCGGAACTTGAACTCTAAGCTACAATCGCAGTCTTAAGTCATCACCCTACCCGCTGCCGTGACAGGCGGTGCTTCAAAAAGGAGCTAGCGGTTGCGCCTAAACAGAGCGCCTATACTCAAGAATAACTCGAGAAGGAAGTATCCGAATATTTTGCGGTTTTCACCCTTCGATTCCTCACTACGCAACCTTTCCAATGATACCAAGTTTGCCGGGCCGGAACTTGAACTCTAAGCTACAATCGCAGTCTTAAGTCATCACCCTACCCGCTGCCGTGACAGGCGGTGCTTCAAAAAGGAGCTAGCGGTTGCGCCTAAACAGAGCGCCTATACTCAAGAATAACTCGAGAAGGAAGTATCCGAATATTTTGCGGTTTTCACCCTTCGATTCCTCACTACGCAACCTTTCCAATGATACCAAGTTTGCCGGGCCGGAACTTGAACTCTAAGCTACAATCGCAGTCTTAAGTCATCACCCTACCCGCTGCCGTGACAGGCGGTGCTTCAAAAAGGAGCTAGCGGTTGCGCCTAAACAGAGCGCCTATACTCAAGAATAACTCGAGAAGGAAGTATCCGAATATTTTGCGGTTTTCACCCTTCGATTCCTCACTACGCAACCTTTCCAATGATACCAAGTTTGCCGGGCCGGAACTTGAACTCTAAGCTACAATCGCAGTCTTAAGTCATCACCCTACCCGCTGCCGTGACAGGCGGTGCTTCAAAAAGGAGCTAGCGGTTGCGCCTAAACAGAGCGCCTATACTCAAGAATAACTCGAGAAGGAAGTATCCGAATATTTTGCGGTTTTCACCCTTCGATTCCTCACTACGCAACCTTTCCAATGATACCAAGTTTGCCGGGCCGGAACTTGAACTCTAAGCTACAATCGCAGTCTTAAGTCATCACCCTACCCGCTGCCGTGACAGGCGGTGCTTCAAAAAGGAGCTAGCGGTTGCGCCTAAACAGAGCGCCTATACTCAAGAATAACTCGAGAAGGAAGTATCCGAATATTTTGCGGTTTTCACCCTTCGATGCCTCACTACGCAACCTTTCCAATGATACCAAGTTTGCCGGGCCGGAACTTGAACTCTAAGCTACAATCGCAGTCTTAAGTCATCACCCTACCCGCTGCCGTGACAGGCGGTGCTTCAAAAAGGAGCTAGCGGTTGCGCCTAAACAGAGCGCCTATACTCAAGAATAACTCGAGAAGGAAGTATCCGAATATTTTGCGGTTTTCACCCTTCGATTCCTCACTACGCAACCTTTCCAATGATACCAAGTTTGCCGGGCCGGAACTTGAACTCTAAGCTACAATCGCAGTCTTAAGTCATCACCCTACCCGCTGCCGTGACAGGCGGTGCTTCAAAAAGGAGCTAGCGGTTGCGCCTAAACAGAGCGCCTATACTCAAGAATAACTCGAGAAGGAAGTATCCGAATATTTTGCGGTTTTCACCCTTCGATTCCTCACTACGCAACCTTTCCAATGATACCAAGTTTGCCGGGCCGGAACTTGAACTCTAAGCTACAATCGCAGTCTTAAGTCATCACCCTACCCGCTGCCGTGACAGGCGGTGCTTCAAAAAGGAGCTAGCGGTTGCGCCTAAACAGAGCGCCTATACTCAAGAATAACTCGAGAAGGAAGTATCCGAATATTTTGCGGTTTTCACCCTTCGATTCCTCACTACGCAACCTTTCCAATGATACCAAGTTTGCCGGGCCGGAACTTGAACTCTAAGCTACAATCGCAGTCTTAAGTCATCACCCTACCCGCTGCCGTGACAGGCGGTGCTTCAAAAAGGAGCTAGCGGTTGCGCCTAAACAGAGCGCCTATACTCAAGAATAACTCGAGAAGGAAGTATCCGAATATTTTGCGGTTTTCACCCTTCGATTCCTCACTACGCAACCTTTCCAATGATACCAAGTTTGCCGGGCCGGAACTTGAACTCTAAGCTACAATCGCAGTCTTAAGTCATCACCCTACCCGCTGCCGTGACAGGCGGTGCTTCAAAAAGGAGCTAGCGGTTGCGCCTAAACAGAGCGCCTATACTCAAGAATAACTCGAGAAGGAAGTATCCGAATATTTTGCGGTTTTCACCCTTCGATTCCTCACTACGCAACCTTTCCAATGATACCAAGTTTGCCGGGCCGGAACTTGAACT
Source organism: Branchiostoma floridae x Branchiostoma belcheri (assembly GCA_019207045.1). Taxonomy (NCBI): domain Eukaryota; kingdom Metazoa; phylum Chordata; class Leptocardii; order Amphioxiformes; family Branchiostomatidae; genus Branchiostoma; species Branchiostoma floridae x Branchiostoma belcheri. The sequence continues at coordinate 26,023 of JAFMNZ010000083.1, read as the reverse complement.
CTAAGCTACAATCGCAGTCTTAAGTCATCACCCTACCCGCTGCCGTGACAGGCGGTGCTTCAAAAAGGAGCTAGCGGTTGCGCCTAAACAGAGCGCCTATACTCAAGAATAACTCGAGAAGGAAGTATCCGAATATTTTGCGGTTTTCACCCTTCGATTCCTCACTACGCAACCTTTATAATGATACCAAGTTTGCCGGGCCGGAACTTGAACTCTAAGCTACAATCGCAGTCTTAAGTCATCACCCTACCCGCTGCCGTGACAGGCGGTGCTTCAAAAAGGAGCTAGCGGTTGCGCCTAAACAGAGCGCCTATACTCAAGAATAACTCGAGAAGGAAGTATCCGAATATTTTGCGGTTTTCACCCTTCGATTCCTCACTACGCAACCTTTCCAATGATACCAAGTTTGCCGGGCCGGAACTTGAACTCTAAGCTACAATCGCAGTCTTAAGTCATCACCCTACCCGCTGCCGTGACAGGCGGTGCTTCAAAAAGGAGCTAGCGGTTGCGCCTAAACAGAGCGCCTATACTCAAGAATAACTCGAGAAGGAAGTATCCGAATATTTTGCGGTTTTCACCCTTCGATTCCTCACTACGCAACCTTTCCAATGATACCAAGTTTGCCGGGCCGGAACTTGAACTCTAAGCTACAATCGCAGTCTTAAGTCATCACCCTACCCGCTGCCGTGACGAGCTGTGCTTCAAAAAGGAGCTAGCGGTTGCGCCTAAACAGAGCGCCTATACTCAAGAATAACTCGAGAAGGAAGTATCCGAATATTTTGCGGTTTTCACCCTTCGATTCCTCACTACGCAACCTTTCCAATGATACCAAGTTTGCCGGGCCGGAACTTGAACTCTAAGCTACAATCGCAGTCTTAAGTCATCACCCTACCCGCTGCCGTGACAGGCGGTGCTTCAAAAAGGAGCTAGCGGTTGCGCCTAAACAGAGCGCCTATACTCAAGAATAACTCGAGAAGGAAGTATCCGAATATTTTGCGGTTTTCACCCTTCGATTCCTCACTACGCAACCTTTCCAATGATACCAAGTTTGCCGGGCCGGAACTTGAACTCTAAGCTACAATCGCAGTCTTAAGTCATCACCCTACCCGCTGCCGTGACAGGCGGTGCTTCAAAAAGGAGCTAGCGGTTGCGCCTAAACAGAGCGCCTATACTCAAGAATAACTCGAGAAGGAAGTATCCGAATATTTTGCGGTTTTCACCCTTCGATGCCTCACTACGCAACCTTTATAATGATACCAAGTTTGCCGGGCCGGAACTTGAACTCTAAGCTACAATCGCAGTCTTAAGTCATCACCCTACCCGCTGCCGTGACAGCGGTGCTTCAAAAAGGAGCTAGCGGTTGCGCCTAAACAGAGCGCCTATACTCAAGAATAACTCGAGAAGGAAGTATCCGAATATTTTGCGGTTTTCACCCTTCGATTCCTCACTACGCAACCTTTCCAATGATACCAAGTTTGCCGGGCCGGAACTTGAACTCTAAGCTACAATCGCAGTCTTAAGTCATCACCCTACCCGCTGCCGTGACAGGCGGTGCTTCAAAAAGGAGCTAGCGGTTGCGCCTAAACAGAGCGCCTATACTCAAGAATAACTCGAGAAGGAAGTATCCGAATATTTTGCGGTTTTCACCCTTCGATTCCTCACTACGCAACCTTTCCAATGATACCAAGTTTGCCGGGCCGGAACTTGAACTCTAAGCTACAATCGCAGTCTTAAGTCATCACCCTACCCGCTGCCGTGACAGGCGGTGCTTCAAAAAGGAGCTAGCGGTTGCGCCTAAACAGAGCGCCTATACTCAAGAATAACTCGAGAAGGAAGTATCCGAATATTTTGCGGTTTTCACCCTTCGATTCCTCACTACGCAACCTTTCCAATGATACCAAGTTTGCCGGGCCGGAACTTGAACTCTAAGCTACAATCGCAGTCTTAAGTCATCACCCTACCCGCTGCCGTGACGAGCTGTGCTTCAAAAAGGAGCTAGCGGTTGCGCCTAAACAGAGCGCCTATACTAAGAATAACTCGAGAAGGAAGTATCCGAATATTTTGCGGTTTTCACCCTTCGATTCCTCACTACGCAACCTTTATAATGATACCAAGTTTGCCGGGCCGGAACTTGAACTCTAAGCTACAATCGCAGTCTTAAGTCATCACCCTACCCGCTGCCGTGACAGGCGGTGCTTCAAAAAGGAGCTAGCGGTTGCGCCTAAACAGAGCGCCTATACTCAAGAATAACTCGAGAAGGAAGTATCCGAATATTTTGCGGTTTTCACCCTTCGATTCCTCACTACGCAACCTTTATAATGATACCAAGTTTGCCGGGCCGGAACTTGAACTCTAAGCTACAATCGCAGTCTTAAGTCATCACCCTACCCGCTGCCGTGACAGGCGGTGCTTCAAAAAGGAGCTAGCGGTTGCGCCTAAACAGAGCGCCTATACTCAAGAATAACTCGAGAAGGAAGTATCCGAATATTTTGCGGTTTTCACCCTTCGATTCCTCACTACGCAACCTTTCCAATGATACCAAGTTTGCCGGGCCGGAACTTGAACTCTAAGCTACAATCGCAGTCTTAAGTCATCACCCTACCCGCTGCCGTGACAGGCGGTGCTTCAAAAAGGAGCTAGCGGTTGCGCCTAAACAGAGCGCCTATACTCAAGAATAACTCGAGAAGGAAGTATCCGAATATTTTGCGGTTTTCACCCTTCGATTCCTCACTACGCAACCTTTCCAATGATACCAAGTTTGCCGGGCCGGAACTTGAACTCTAAGCTACAATCGCAGTCTTAAGTCATCACCCTACCCGCTGCCGTGACAGGCGGTGCTTCAAAAAGGAGCTAGCGGTTGCGCCTAAACAGAGCGCCTATACTCAAGAATAACTCGAGAAGGAAGTATCCGAATATTTTGCGGTTTTCACCCTTCGATTCCTCACTACGCAACCTTTCCAATGATACCAAGTTTGCCGGGCCGGAACTTGAACTCTAAGCTACAATCGCAGTCTTAAGTCATCACCCTACCCGCTGCCGTGACAGGCGGTGCTTCAAAAAGGAGCTAGCGGTTGCGCCTAAACAGAGCGCCTATACTCAAGAATAACTCGAGAAGGAAGTATCCGAATATTTTGCGGTTTTCACCCTTCGATTCCTCACTACGCAACCTTTCCAATGATACCAAGTTTGCCGGGCCGGAACTTGAACTCTAAGCTACAATCGCAGTCTTAAGTCATCACCCTACCCGCTGCCGTGACAGGCGGTGCTTCAAAAAGGAGCTAGCGGTTGCGCCTAAACAGAGCGCCTATACTCAAGAATAACTCGAGAAGGAAGTATCCGAATATTTTGCGGTTTTCACCCTTCGATTCCTCACTACGCAACCTTTCCAATGATACCAAGTTTGCCGGGCCGGAACTTGAACTCTAAGCTACAATCGCAGTCTTAAGTCATCACCCTACCCGCTGCCGTGACAGGCGGTGCTTCAAAAAGGAGCTAGCGGTTGCGCCTAAACAGAGCGCCTATACTCAAGAATAACTCGAGAAGGAAGTATCCGATATTTTGCGGTTTTCACCCTTCGATGCCTCACTACGCAACCTTTATAATGATACCAAGTTTGCCGGGCCGGAACTTGAACTCTAAGCTACAATCGCAGTCTTAAGTCATCACCCTACCCGCTGCCGTGACAGGCGGTGCTTCAAAAAGGAGCTAGCGGTTGCGCCTAAACAGAGCGCCTATACTCAAGAATAACTCGAGAAGGAAGTATCCGAATATTTTGCGGTTTTCACCCTTCGATTCCTCACTACGCAACCTTTCCAATGATACCAAGTTTGCCGGGCCGGAACTTGAACTCTAAGCTACAATCGCAGTCTTAAGTCATCACCCTACCCGCTGCCGTGACAGGCGGTGCTTCAAAAAGGAGCTAGCGGTTGCGCCTAAACAGAGCGCCTATACTCAAGAATAACTCGAGAAGGAAGTATCCGAATATTTTGCGGTTTTCACCCTTCGATTCCTCACTACGCAACCTTTCCAATGATACCAAGTTTGCCGGGCCGGAACTTGAACTCTAAGCTACAATCGCAGTCTTAAGTCATCACCCTACCCGCTGCCGTGACAGCGGTGCTTCAAAAAGGAGCTAGCGGTTGCGCCTAAACAGAGCGCCTATACTCAAGAATAACTCGAGAAGGAAGTATCCGAATATTTTGCGGTTTTCACCCTTCGATTCCTCACTACGCAACCTTTATAATGATACCAAGTTTGCCGGGCCGGAACTTGAACTCTAAGCTACAATCGCAGTCTTAAGTCATCACCCTACCCGCTGCCGTGACAGGCGGTGCTTCAAAAAGGAGCTAGCGGTTGCGCCTAAACAGAGCGCCTATACTCAAGAATAACTCGAGAAGGAAGTATCCGAATATTTTGCGGTTTTCACCCTTCGATTCCTCACTACGCAACCTTTCCAATGATACCAAGTTTGCCGGGCCGGAACTTGAACTCTAAGCTACAATCGCAGTCTTAAGTCATCACCCTACCCGCTGCCGTGACGAGCTGTGCTTCAAAAAGGAGCTAGCGGTTGCGCCTAAACAGAGCGCCTATACTAAAAATAACTCGAGAAGGAAGTATCCGAATATTTTGCGGTTTTCACCCTTCGATTCCTCACTACGCAACCTTTATAATGATACCAAGTTTGCCGGGCCGGAACTTGAACTCTAAGCTACAATCGCAGTCTTAAGTCATCACCCTACCCGCTGCCGTGACAGGCGGTGCTTCAAAAAGGAGCTAGCGGTTGCGCCTAAACAGAGCGCCTATACTCAAGAATAACTCGAGAAGGAAGTATCCGAATATTTTGCGGTTTTCACCCTTCGATTCCTCACTACGCAACCTTTCCAATGATACCAAGTTTGCCGGGCCGGAACTTGAACTCTAAGCTACAATCGCAGTCTTAAGTCATCACCCTACCCGCTGCCGTGACAGGCGGTGCTTCAAAAAGGAGCTAGCGGTTGCGCCTAAACAGAGCGCCTATACTCAAGAATAACTCGAGAAGGAAGTATCCGAATATTTTGCGGTTTTCACCCTTCGATTCCTCACTACGCAACCTTTCCAATGATACCAAGTTTGCCGGGCCGGAACTTGAACTCTAAGCTACAATCGCAGTCTTAAGTCATCACCCTACCCGCTGCCGTGACGAGCTGTGCTTCAAAAAGGAGCTAGCGGTTGCGCCTAAACAGAGCGCCTATACTCAAAAATAACTCGAGAAGGAAGTATCCGAATATTTTGCGGTTTTCACCCTTCGATTCCTCACTACGCAACCTTTCCAATGATACCAAGTTTGCCGGGCCGGAACTTGAACTCTAAGCTACAATCGCAGTCTTAAGTCATCACCCTACCCGCTGCCGTGACAGGCGGTGCTTCAAAAAGGAGCTAGCGGTTGCGCCTAAACAGAGCGCCTATACTCAAGAATAACTCGAGAAGGAAGTATCCGAATATTTTGCGGTTTTCACCCTTCGATTCCTCACTACGCAACCTTTATAATGATACCAAGTTTGCCGGGCCGGAACTTGAACTCTAAGCTACAATCGCAGTCTTAAGTCATCACCCTACCCGCTGCCGTGACAGGAGGTGCTTCAAAAAGGAGCTAGCGGTTGCGCCTAAACAGAGCGCCTATACTCAAGAATAACTCGAGAAGGAAGTATCCGAATATTTTGCGGTTTTCACCCTTCGATTCCTCACTACGCAACCTTTCCAATGATACCAAGTTTGCCGGGCCGGAACTTGAACTCTAAGCTACAATCGCAGTCTTAAGTCATCACCCTACCCGCTGCCGTGACAGGCGGTGCTTCAAAAAGGAGCTAGCGGTTGCGCCTAAACAGAGCGCCTATACTCAAGAATAACTCGAGAAGGAAGTATCCGAATATTTTGCGGTTTTCACCCTTCGATTCCTCACTACGCAACCTTTCCAATGATACCAAGTTTGCCGGGCCGGAACTTGAACTCTAAGCTACAATCGCAGTCTTAAGTCATCACCCTACCCGCTGCCGTGACAGGTGGTGCTTCAAAAAGGAGCTAGCGGTTGCGCCTAAACAGAGCGCCTATACTCAAGAATAACTCGAGAAGGAAGTATCCGATTATTTTGCGGTTTTCACCCTTCGATGCCTCACTACGCAACCTTTATAATGATACCAAGTTTGCCGGGCCGGAACTTGAACTCTAAGCTACAATCGCAGTCTTAAGTCATCACCCTACCCGCTGCCGTGACAGGTGGTGCTTCAAAAAGGAGCTAGCGGTTGCGCCTAAACAGAGCGCCTATACTCAAGAATAACTCGAGAAGGAAGTATCCGATTATTTTGCGGTTTTCACCCTTCGATTCCTCACTACGCAACCTTTATAATGATACCAAGTTTGCCGGGCCGGAACTTGAACTCTAAGCTACAATCGCAGTCTTAAGTCATCACCCTACCCGCTGCCGTGACAGGCGGTGCTTCAAAAAGGAGCTAGCGGTTGCGCCTAAACAGAGCGCCTATACTCAAGAATAACTCGAGAAGGAAGTATCCGAATATTTTGCGGTTTTCACCCTTCGATTCCTCACTACGCAACCTTTATAATGATACCAAGTTTGCCGGGCCGGAACTTGAACTCTAAGCTACAATCGCAGTCTTAAGTCATCACCCTACCCGCTGCCGTGACAGCGGTGCTTCAAAAAGGAGCTAGCGGTTGCGCCTAAACAGAGCGCCTATACTCAAGAATAACTCGAGAAGGAAGTATCCGATTATTTTGCGGTTTTCACCCTTCGATGCCTCACTACGCAACCTTTATAATGATACCAAGTTTGCCGGGCCGGAACTTGAACTCTAAGCTACAATCGCAGTCTTAAGTCATCACCCTACCCGCTGCCGTGACAGGCGGTGCTTCAAAAAGGAGCTAGCGGTTGCGCCTAAACAGAGCGCCTATACTCAAGAATAACTCGAGAAGGAAGTATCCGAATATTTTGCGGTTTTCACCCTTCGATTCCTCACTACGCAACCTTTATAATGATACCAAGTTTGCCGGGCCGGAACTTGAACTCTAAGCTACAATCGCAGTCTTAAGTCATCACCCTACCCGCTGCCGTGACAGGCGGTGCTTCAAAAAGGAGCTAGCGGTTGCGCCTAAACAGAGCGCCTATACTCAAGAATAACTCGAGAAGGAAGTATCCGATATTTTGCGGTTTTCACCCTTCGATTCCTCACTACGCAACCTTTATAATGATACCAAGTTTGCCGGGCCGGAACTTGAACTCTAAGCTACAATCGCAGTCTTAAGTCATCACCCTACCCGCTGCCGTGACAGGCGGTGCTTCAAAAAGGAGCTAGCGGTTGCGCCTAAACAGAGCGCCTATACTCAAGAATAACTCGAGAAGGAAGTATCCGAATATTTTGCGGTTTTCACCCTTCGATTCCTCACTACGCAACCTTTATAATGATACCAAGTTTGCCGGGCCGGAACTTGAACTCTAAGCTACAATCGCAGTCTTAAGTCATCACCCTACCCGCTGCCGTGACAGCGGTGCTTCAAAAAGGAGCTAGCGGTTGCGCCTAAACAGAGCGCCTATACTCAAGAATAACTCGAGAAGGAAGTATCCGATATTTTGCGGTTTTCACCCTTCGATTCCTCACTACGCAACCTTTATAATGATACCAAGTTTGCCGGGCCGGAACTTGAACTCTAAGCTACAATCGCAGTCTTAAGTCATCACCCTACCCGCTGCCGTGACAGGCGGTGCTTCAAAAATGGAGCTAGCGGTTGCGCCTAAACAGAGCGCCTATACTCAAGAATAACTCGAGAAGGAAGTATCCGAATATTTTGCGGTTTTCACCCTTCGATTCCTCACTACGCAACCTTTATAATGATACCAAGTTTGCCGGGCCGGAACTTGAACTCTAAGCTACAATCGCAGTCTTAAGTCATCACCCTACCCGCTGCCGTGACAGCGGTGCTTCAAAAAGGAGCTAGCGGTTGCGCCTAAACAGAGCGCCTATACTCAAGAATAACTCGAGAAGGAAGTATCCGATTATTTTGCGGTTTTCACCCTTCGATGCCTCACTACGCAACCTTTATAATGATACCAAGTTTGCCGGGCCGGAACTTGAACTCTAAGCTACAATCGCAGTCTTAAGTCATCACCCTACCCGCTGCCGTGACAGGCGGTGCTTCAAAAAGGAGCTAGCGGTTGCGCCTAAACAGAGCGCCTATACTCAAGAATAACTCGAGAAGGAAGTATCCGAATATTTTGCGGTTTTCACCCTTCGATTCCTCACTACGCAACCTTTCCAATGATACCAAGTTTGCCGGGCCGGAACTTGAACTCTAAGCTACAATCGCAGTCTTAAGTCATCACCCTACCCGCTGCCGTGACGAGCTGTGCTTCAAAAAGGAGCTAGCGGTTGCGCCTAAACAGAGCGCCTATACTAAAAATAACTCGAGAAGGAAGTATCCGATTATTTTGCGGTTTTCACCCTTCGATTCCTCACTACGCAACCTTTATTATGATACCAAGTTTGCCGGGCCGGAACTTGAACTCTAAGCTACAATCGCAGTCTTAAGTCATCACCCTACCCGCTGCCGTGACAGGCGGTGCTTCAAAAAGGAGCTAGCGGTTGCGCCTAAACAGAGCGCCTATACTCAAGAATAACTCGAGAAGGAAGTATCCGAATATTTTGCGGTTTTCACCCTTCGATTCCTCACTACGCAACCTTTATAATGATACCAAGTTTGCCGGGCCGGAACTTGAACTCTAAGCTACAATCGCAGTCTTAAGTCATCACCCTACCCGCTGCCGTGACAGGAGGTGCTTCAAAAAGGAGCTAGCGGTTGCGCCTAAACAGAGCGCCTATACTCAAAATAACTCGAGAAGGAAGTATCCGATTATTTTGCGGTTTTCACCCTTCGATTCCTCACTACGCAACCTTTCCAATGATACCAAGTTTGCCGGGCCGGAACTTGAACTCTAAGCTACAATCGCAGTCTTAAGTCATCACCCTACCCGCTGCCGTGACAAGCGGTGCTTCAAAAAGGAGCTAGCGGTTGCGCCTAAACAGAGCGCCTATACTAAAAATAACTCGAGAAGGAAGTATCCGAATATTTTGCGGTTTTCACCCTTCGATTCCTCACTACGCAACCTTTCCAATGATACCAAGTTTGCCGGGCCGGAACTTGAACTCTAAGCTACAATCGCAGTCTTAAGTCATCACCCTACCCGCTGCCGTGACAGGCGGTGCTTCAAAAAGGAGCTAGCGGTTGCGCCTAAACAGAGCGCCTATACTCAAGAATAACTCGAGAAGGAAGTATCCGAATATTTTGCGGTTTTCACCCTTCGATGCCTCACTACGCAACCTTTCCAATGATACCAAGTTTGCCGGGCCGGAACTTGAACTCTAAGCTACAATCGCAGTCTTAAGTCATCACCCTACCCGCTGCCGTGACGAGCTGTGCTTCAAAAAGGAGCTAGCGGTTGCGCCTAAACAGAGCGCCTATACTAAGAATAACTCGAGAAGGAAGTATCCGATTATTTTGCGGTTTTCACCCTTCGATTCCTCACTACGCAACCTTTATAATGATACCAAGTTTGCCGGGCCGGAACTTGAACTCTAAGCTACAATCGCAGTCTTAAGTCATCACCCTACCCGCTGCCGTGACAGGCGGTGCTTCAAAAAGGAGCTAGCGGTTGCGCCTAAACAGAGCGCCTATACTCAAGAATAACTCGAGAAGGAAGTATCCGAATATTTTGCGGTTTTCACCCTTCGATTCCTCACTACGCAACCTTTATAATGATACCAAGTTTGCCGGGCCGGAACTTGAACTCTAAGCTACAATCGCAGTCTTAAGTCATCACCCTACCCGCTGCCGTGACAGGGGGTGCTTCAAAAAGGAGCTAGCGGTTGCGCCTAAACAGAGCGCCTATACTCAAAAATAACTCGAGAAGGAAGTATCCGATTATTTTGCGGTTTTCACCCTTCGATTCCTCACTACGCAACCTTTCCAATGATACCAAGTTTGCCGGGCCGGAACTTGAACTCTAAGCTACAATCGCAGTCTTAAGTCATCACCCTACCCGCTGCCGTGACGAGCTGTGCTTCAAAAAGGAGCTAGCGGTTGCGCCTAAACAGAGCGCCTATACTAAAAATAACTCGAGAAGGAAGTATCCGAATATTTTGCGGTTTTCACCCTTCGATGCCTCACTACGCAACCTTTCCAATGATACCAAGTTTGCCGGGCCGGAACTTGAACTCTAAGCTACAATCGCAGTCTTAAGTCATCACCCTACCCGCTGCCGTGACAGGCGGTGCTTCAAAAAGGAGCTAGCGGTTGCGCCTAAACAGAGCGCCTATACTCAAGAATAACTCGAGAAGGAAGTATCCGAATATTTTGCGGTTTTCACCCTTCGATTCCTCACTACGCAACCTTTCCAATGATACCAAGTTTGCCGGGCCGGAACTTGAACTCTAAGCTACAATCGCAGTCTTAAGTCATCACCCTACCCGCTGCCGTGACAGGCGGTGCTTCAAAAAGGGCTAGCGGTTGCGCCTAAACAGAGCGCCTATACTCAAGAATAACTCGAGAAGGAAGTATCCGATTATTTTGCGGTTTTCACCCTTCGATTCCTCACTACGCAACCTTTCCAATGATACCAAGTTTGCCGGGCCGGAACTTGAACTCTAAGCTACAATCGCAGTCTTAAGTCATCACCCTACCCGCTGCCGTGACAAGCGGTGCTTCAAAAAGGAGCTAGCGGTTGCGCCTAAACAGAGCGCCTATACTCAAGAATAACTCGAGAAGGAAGTATCCGAATATTTTGCGGTTTTCACCCTTCGATTCCTCACTACGCAACCTTTCTAATGATACCAAGTTTGCCGGGCCGGAACTTGAACTCTAAGCTACAATCGCAGTCTTAAGTCATCACCCTACCCGCTGCCGTGACGAGCTGTGCTTCAAAAAGGAGCTAGCGGTTGCGCCTAAACAGAGCGCCTATACTCAAGAATAACTCGAGAAGGAAGTATCCGAATATTTTGCGGTTTTCACCCTTCGATTCCTCACTACGCAACCTTTCCAATGATACCAAGTTTGCCGGGCCGGAACTTGAACTCTAAGCTACAATCGCAGTCTTAAGTCATCACCCTACCCGCTGCCGTGACAGGCGGTGCTTCAAAAAGGAGCTAGCGGTTGCGCCTAAACAGAGCGCCTATACTCAAGAATAACTCGAGAAGGAAGTATCCGAATATTTTGCGGTTTTCACCCTTCGATTCCTCACTACGCAACCTTTCCAATGATACCAAGTTTGCGGGCCGGAACTTGAACTCTAAGCTACAATCGCAGTCTTAAGTCATCACCCTACCCGCTGCCGTGACAGGAGGTGCTTCAAAAAGGAGCTAGCGGTTGCGCCTAAACAGAGCGCCTATACTCAAGAATAACTCGAGAAGGAAGTATCCGATTATTTTGCGGTTTTCACCCTTCGATTCCTCACTACGCAACCTTTCCAATGATACCAAGTTTGCCGGGCCGGAACTTGAACTCTAAGCTACAATCGCAGTCTTAAGTCATCACCCTACCCGCTGCCGTGACAGGCGGTGCTTCAAAAAGGAGCTAGCGGTTGCGCCTAAACAGAGCGCCTATACTCAAGAATAACTCGAGAAGGAAGTATCCGAATATTTTGCGGTTTTCACCCTTCGATTCCTCACTACGCAACCTTTCCAATGATACCAAGTTTGCCGGGCCGGAACTTGAACTCTAAGCTACAATCGCAGTCTTAAGTCATCACCCTACCCGCTGCCGTGACGAGCTGTGCTTCAAAAAGGAGCTAGCGGTTGCGCCTAAACAGAGCGCCTATACTAAAAATAACTCGAGAAGGAAGTATCCGAATATTTTGCGGTTTTCACCCTTCGATGCCTCACTACGCAACCTTTATTATGATACCAAGTTTGCCGGGCCGGAACTTGAACTCTAAGCTACAATCGCAGTCTTAAGTCATCACCCTACCCGCTGCCGTGACAGGTGGTGCTTCAAAAAGGAGCTAGCGGTTGCGCCTAAACAGAGCGCCTATACTCAAGAATAACTCGAGAAGGAAGTATCCGAATATTTTGCGGTTTTCACCCTTCGATGCCTCACTACGCAACCTTTCCAATGATACCAAGTTTGCCGGGCCGGAACTTGAACTCTAAGCTACAATCGCAGTCTTAAGTCATCACCCTACCCGCTGCCGTGACAGGAGGTGCTTCAAAATGGAGCTAGCGGTTGCGCCTAAACAGAGCGCCTATACTCAAGAATAACTCGAGAAGGAAGTATCCGAATATTTTGCGGTTTCACCCTTCGATTCCTCACTACGCAACCTTTCCAATGATACCAAGTTTGCCGGGCCGGAACTTGAACTCTAAGCTACAATCGCAGTCTTAAGTCATCACCCTACCCGCTGCCGTGACAGGCGGTGCTTCAAAAAGGAGCTAGCGGTTGCGCCTAAACAGAGCGCCTATACTCAAGAATAACTCGAGAAGGAAGTATCCGAATATTTTGCGGTTTTCACCCTTCGATTCCTCACTACGCAACCTTTCAATGATACCAAGTTTGCCGGGCCGGAACTTGAACTCTAAGCTACAATCGCAGTCTTAAGTCATCACCCTACCCGCTGCCGTGACAGGCGGTGCTTCAAAAAGGAGCTAGCGGTTGCGCCTAAACAGAGCGCCTATACTCAAGAATAACTCGAGAAGGAAGTATCCGAATATTTTGCGGTTTTCACCCTTCGATGCCTCACTACGCAACCTTTCCAATGATACCAAGTTTGCCGGGCCGGAACTTGAACTCTAAGCTACAATCGCAGTCTTAAGTCATCACCCTACCCGCTGCCGTGACGAGCTGTGCTTCAAAAAGGAGCTAGCGGTTGCGCCTAAACAGAGCGCCTATACTAAGAATAACTCGAGAAGGAAGTATCCGATTATTTTGCGGTTTCCACCCTTCGATTCCTCACTACGCAACCTTTATAATGATACCAAGTTTGCCGGGCCGGAACTTGAACTCTAAGCTACAATCGCAGTCTTAAGTCATCACCCTACCCGTGCCGTGACAGGCGGTGCTTCAAAAAGGAGCTAGCGGTTGCGCCTAAACAGAGCGCCTATACTCAAGAATAACTCGAGAAGGAAGTATCCGAATATTTTGCGGTTTTCACCCTTCGATTCCTCACTACGCAACCTTTATAATGATACCAAGTTTGCCGGGCCGGAACTTGAACTCTAAGCTACAATCGCAGTCTTAAGTCATCACCCTACCCGCTGCCGTGACAGGAGGTGCTTCAAAAATGGAGCTAGCGGTTGCGCCTAAACAGAGCGCCTATACTCAAAAATAACTCGAGAAGGAAGTATCCGATTATTTTGCGGTTTTCACCCTTCGATTCCTCACTACGCAACCTTTCCAATGATACCAAGTTTGCCGGGCCGGAACTTGAACTCTAAGCTACAATCGCAGTCTTAAGTCATCACCCTACCCGCTGCCGTGACGAGCTGTGCTTCAAAAAGGAGCTAGCGGTTGCGCCTAAACAGAGCGCCTATACTAAAAAATAACTCGAGAAGGAAGTATCCGAATATTTTGCGGTTTTCACCCTTCGATGCCTCACTACGCAACCTTTATAATGATACCAAGTTTGCCGGGCCGGAACTTGAACTCTAAGCTACAATCGCAGTCTTAAGTCATCACCCTACCCGCTGCCGTGACAGGTGGTGCTTCAAAAAGGAGCTAGCGGTTGCGCCTAAACAGAGCGCCTATACTCAAGAATAACTCGAGAAGGAAGTATCCGAATATTTTGCGGTTTTCACCCTTCGATGCCTCACTACGCAACCTTTCCAATGATACCAAGTTTGCCGGGCCGGAACTTGAACTCTAAGCTACAATCGCAGTCTTAAGTCATCACCCTACCCGCTGCCGTGACAGGAGGTGCTTCAAAAATGGAGCTAGCGGTTGCGCCTAAACAGAGCGCCTATACTCAAGAATAACTCGAGAAGGAAGTATCCGAATATTTTGCGGTTTCCACCCTTCGATTCCTCACTACGCAACCTTTCCAATGATACCAAGTTTGCCGGGCCGGAACTTGAACTCTAAGCTACAATCGCAGTCTTAAGTCATCACCCTACCCGCTGCCGTGACAGGCGGTGCTTCAAAAAGGAGCTAGCGGTTGCGCCTAAACAGAGCGCCTATACTCAAGAATAACTCGAGAAGGAAGTATCCGATTATTTTGCGGTTTTCACCCTTCGATTCCTCACTACGCAACCTTTCCAATGATACCAAGTTTGCCGGGCCGGAACTTGAACTCTAAGCTACAATCGCAGTCTTAAGTCATCACCCTACCCGCTGCCGTGACAAGCGGTGCTTCAAAAATGGAGCTAGCGGTTGCGCCTAAACAGAGCGCCTATACTCAAGAATAACTCGAGAAGGAAGTATCCGAATATTTTGCGGTTTTCACCCTTCGATTCCTCACTACGCAACCTTTCTAATGATACCAAGTTTGCCGGGCCGGAACTTGAACTCTAAGCTACAATCGCAGTCTTAAGTCATCACCCTACCCGCTGCCGTGACAGGCGGTGCTTCAAAAAGGAGCTAGCGGTTGCGCCTAAACAGAGCGCCTATACTCAAGAATAACTCGAGAAGGAAGTATCCGATTATTTTGCGGTTTTCACCCTTCGATTTCTCACTACGCAACCTTTGTAATGATACCAAGTTTGCCGGGCCGGAACTTGAACTCTAAGCTACAATCGCAGTCTTAAGTCATCACCCTACCCGCTGCCGTGACGAGCTGTGCTTCAAAAAGGAGCTAGCGGTTGCGCCTAAACAGAGCGCCTATACTCAAGAATAACTCGAGAAAGAAGTATCCGAATATTTTGCGGTTTTCACCCTTCGATTCCTCACTACGCAACCTTTCCAATGATACCAAGTTTGCCGGGCCGGAACTTGAACTCTAAGCTACAATCGCAGTCTTAAGTCATCACCCTACCCGCTGCCGTGACAGGCGGTGCTTCAAAAAGGAGCTAGCGGTTGCGCCTAAACAGAGCGCCTATACTAAAGAATAACTCGAGAAGGAAGTATCCGAATATTTTGCGGTTTTCACCCTTCGATTCCTCACTACGCAACCTTTCCAATGATACCAAGTTTGCCGGGCCGGAACTTGAACTCTAAGCTACAATCGCAGTCTTAAGTCATCACCCTACCCGCTGCCGTGACAAGAAGTGCTTCAAAAAGGAGCTAGCGGTTGCGCCTAAACAGAGCGCCTATACTCAAGAATAACTCGAGAAGGAAGTATCCGAATATTTTGCGGTTTTCACCCTTCGATTCCTCACTACGCAACCTTTCCAATGATACCAAGTTTGCCGGGCCGGAACTTGAACTCTAAGCTACAATCGCAGTCTTAAGTCATCACCCTACCCGCTGCCGTGACAGGTGGTGCTTCAAAAAGGAGCTAGCGGTTGCGCCTAAACAGAGCGCCTATACTCAAAAATAACTCGAGAAGGAAGTATCCGAATATTTTGCGGTTTTCACCCTTCGATTCCTCACTACGCAACCTTATAATGATACCAAGTTTGCCGGGCCGGAACTTGAACTCTAAGCTACAATCGCAGTCTTAAGTCATCACCCTACCCGCTGCCGTGACAAGCGGTGCTTCAAAAATGCAGCTAGCGGTTGCGCCTAAACAGAGCGCCTATACTAAAAAATAACTCGAGAAGGAAGTATCCGAATATTTTGCGGTTTTCACCCTTCGATTCCTCACTACGCAACCTTTATAATGATACCAAGTTTGCCGGGCCGGAACTTGAACTCTAAGCTACAATCGCAGTCTTAAGTCATCACCCTACCCGCTGCCGTGACAGGCGGTGCTTCAAAAAGGAGCTAGCGGTTGCGCCTAAACAGAGCGCCTATACTCAAGAATAACTCGAGAAGGAAGTATCCGAATATTTTGCGGTTTTCACCCTTCGATTCCTCACTACGCAACCTTTCCAATGATACCAAGTTTGCCGGGCCGGAACTTGAACTCTAAGCTACAATCGCAGTCTTAAGTCATCACCCTACCCGCTGCCGTGACAGGCGGTGCTTCAAAAATGGAGCTAGCGGTTGCGCCTAAACAGAGCGCCTATACTCAAGAATAACTCGAGAAGGAAGTATCCGAATATTTTGCGGTTTTCACCCTTCGATTCCTCACTACGCAACCTTTCCAATGATACCAAGTTGGCCGGGCCGGAACTTGAACTCTAAGCTACAATCGCAGTCTTAAGTCATCACCCTACCCGCTGCCGTGACGAGCTGTGCTTCAAAAAGGAGCTAGCGGTTGCGCCTAAACAGAGCGCCTATACTAAAAAATAACTCGAGAAGGAAGTATCCGATTATTTTGCGGTTTTCACCCTTCGATTCCTCACTACGCAACCTTTCCAATGATACCAAGTTTGCCGGGCCGGAACTTGAACTCTAAGCTACAATCGCAGTCTTAAGTCATCACCCTACCCGCTGCCGTGACAAGCAGTGCTTCAAAAAGGAGCTAGCGGTTGCGCCTAAACAGAGCGCCTATACTCAAAAATAACTCGAGAAGGAAGTATCCGAATATTTTGCGGTTTTCACCCTTCGATTCCTCACTACGCAACCTTTCTAATGATACCAAGTTTGCCGGGCCGGAACTTGAACTCTAAGCTACAATCGCAGTCTTAAGTCATCACCCTACCCGCTGCCGTGACGAGCTGTGCTTCAAAAAGGAGCTAGCGGTTGCGCCTAAACAGAGCGCCTATACTCAAGAATAACTCGAGAAGGAAGTATCCGATTATTTTGCGGTTTTCACCCTTCGATTTCTCACTACGCAACCTTTATCATGATACCAAGTTTGCCGGGCCGGAACTTGAACTCTAAGCTACAATCGCAGTCTTAAGTCATCACCCTACCCGCTGCCGTGACAGGTGGTGCTTCAAAAAAGAGCTAGCGGTTGCGCCTAAACAGAGCGCCTATACTCAAAAATAACTCGAGAAGGAAGTATCCGAATATTTTGCGGTTTTCACCCTTCGATTCCTCACTACGCAACCTTTATAATGATACCAAGTTTGCCGGGCCGGAACTTGAACTCTAAGCTACAATCGCAGTCTTAAGTCATCACCCTACCCGCTGCCGTGACAGGTGGTGCTTCAAAATGGAGCTAGCGGTTGCGCCTAAACAGAGCGCCTATACTCAAAAAAAACTCGAGAAGGAAGTATCCGATTATTTTGCGGTTTTCACCCTTCGATTCCTCACTACGCAACCTTTATAATGATACCAAGTTTGCCGGGCCGGAACTTGAACTCTAAGCTACAATCGCAGTCTTAAGTCATCACCCTACCCGCTGCCGTGACAGGCGGTGCTTCAAAAATGGAGCTAGCGGTTGCGCCTAAACAGAGCGCCTATACTCAAAAATAACTCGAGAAGGAAGTATCCGAATATTTTGCGGTTTCACCCTTCGATTCCTCACTACGCAACCTTTATAATGATACCAAGTTTGCCGGGCCGGAACTTGAACTCTAAGCTACAATCGCAGTCTTAAGTCATCACCCTACCCGCTGCCGTGACAGGTGGTGCTTCAAAAGGAGCTAGCGGTTGCGCCTAAACAGAGCGCCTATACTCAAGAATAACTCGAGAAGGAAGTATCCGATTATTTTGCGGTTTTCACCCTTCGATTTCTCACTACGCAACCTTTCCAATGATACCAAGTTTGCCGGGCCGGAACTTGAACTCTAAGCTACAATCGCAGTCTTAAGTCATCACCCTACCCGCTGCCGTGACAGGCGGTGCTTCAAAAAGGAGCTAGCGGTTGCGCCTAAACAGAGCGCCTATACTAAAGAATAACTCGAGAAGGAAGTATCCGAATATTTTGCGGTTTTCACCCTTCGATTCCTCACTACGCAACCTTTCCAATGATACCAAGTTTGCCGGGCCGGAACTTGAACTCTAAGCTACAATCGCAGTCTTAAGTCATCACCCTACCCGCTGCCGTGACGAGCTGTGCTTCAAAAAGGAGCTAGCGGTTGCGCCTAAACAGAGCGCCTATACTCAAGAATAACTCGAGAAGGAAGTATCCGAATATTTTGCGGTTTTCACCCTTCGATTCCTCACTACGCAACCTTTATAATGATACCAAGTTTGCCGGGCCGGAACTTGAACTCTAAGCTACAATCGCAGTCTTAAGTCATCACCCTACCCGCTGCCGTGACAGGTGGTGCTTCAAAAAGGAGCTAGCGGTTGCGCCTAAACAGAGCGCCTATACTCAAAAATAACTCGAGAAGGAAGTATCCGAATATTTTTCGGTTTTCACCCTTCGATTCCTCACTACGCAACCTTTATATGATACCAAGTTTGCCGGGCCGGGACTTGAACTCTAAGCTACAATCGCAGTCTTAAGTCATCACCCTACCCGCTGCCGTGACAAGCGGTGCTTCAAAAAGGAGCTAGCGGTTGCGCCTAAACAGAGCGCCTATACTAAAAAATAACTCGAGAAGGAAGTATCCGATTATTTTGCGGTTTTCACCTTTCGATGCCTCACTACGCAACCTTTATAATGATACCAAGTTTGCCGGGCCGGAACTTGAACTCTAAGCTACAATCGCAGTCTTAAGTCATCACCCTACCCGCTGCCGTGACAGGCGGTGCTTCAAAAATGCAGCTAGCGGTTGCGCCTAAACAGAGCGCCTATACTCAAGAATAACTCGAGAAGGAAGTATCCGAATATTTTGCGGTTTTCACCCTTCGATTCCTCACTACGCAACCTTTCCAATGATACCAAGTTTGCCGGCCGGAACTTGAACTCTAAGCTACAATCGCAGTCTTAAGTCATCACCCTACCCGCTGCCGTGACGAGCTGTGCTTCAAAAAGGAGCTAGCGGTTGCGCCTAAACAGAGCGCCTATACTCAAAAATAACTCGAGAAGGAAGTATCCGATTATTTTGCGGTTTTCACCCTTCGATTCCTCACTACGCAACCTTTCCAATGATACCAAGTTTGCCGGGCCGGAACTTGAACTCTAAGCTACAATCGCAGTCTTAAGTCATCACCCTACCCGCTGCCGTGACAAGCGGTGCTTCAAAAATGGAGCTAGCGGTTGCGCCTAAACAGAGCGCCTATACTCAAGAATAACTCGAGAAGGAAGTATCCGAATATTTTGCGGTTTTCACCCTTCGATTCCTCACTACGCAACCTTTCTAATGATACCAAGTTTGCCGGGCCGGAACTTGAACTCTTAGCTACAATCGCAGTCTTAAGTCATCACCCTACCAGCTGCCGTGACGAGCTGTGCTTCAAAAAGGAGCTAGCGGTTGCGCCTAAACAGAGCGCCTATACTCAAGAATAACTCGAGAAAGAAGTATCCGAATATTTTGCGGTTTTCACCCTTCGATTCCTCACTACGCAACCTTTCCAATGATACCAAGTTTGCCGGGCCGGAACTTGAACCCTAAGCTACAATCGCAGTCTTAAGTTATCACCCTACCCGCTGCCGTGACAGGAGGTGCTTCAAAAATGGAGCTAGCGGTTGCGCCTAAACAGAGCGCCTATACTCAAGAATAACTCGAGAAGGAAGTATCCGAATATTTGCGGTTTTCACCCTTCGATTCCTCACTACGCAACCTTTATATTGATACCAAGTTTGCCGGGCTGAAACTTGAACTCTAAGCTACAATCGCAGTCTTAAGTCATCACCCTACCCGCTGCCGTGACAGGCGGTGCTTCAAAAAAGGAGCTAGCGGTTGCGCCTAAACAGAGCGCCTATACTCAAGAATAACTCGAGAAGGAAGTATCCGATTATTTTGCGGTTTTCACCCTTCGATTCCTCACTACGCAACCTTTCCAATGATACCAAGTTTGCCGGGCCGGAACTTGAACCCTAAGCTACAATAACAGTCTTAAGTTATCACCCTACCCGCTGCCGTGACAAGCAGTGCTTCAAAAATGGAGCTAGCGGTTGCACCTAAACAGAGCGCCTATACTCAAGAATAACTAGAGAAGGAAGTCTTAAGTCATCACCCTACCCGCTGCCGTGACTGGCGGTGCTTCAAAAATGGAGCTAGCGGTTGCGCCTAAACAGATCGCCTATACTCAAGAATAACTCGAGAAGAAAGTATCCGATTATTTTGCGGTTTTCACCCTTCGATTTCTGACTACGCAACCTTTCCAATGATACCAAGTTTGCCGGGCCGGAACTTGAACTCTAAGCTACAATCGCAGTCTTAAGTCATCACCCTACCCGCTGCCGTGACGAGCTGTGCTTCAAAAAGGAGCTAGCGGTTGCGCCTAAACAGAGCGCCTATACTCAAGAATAACTCGAGAAGGAAGTATCCGAATATTTTGCGGCGGTTTTCACCCTTCGATTACTCACTACGCAACCTTTCCAATGATACCAAGTTTGCCGGGCCGGAACATGAACTCTAAGCTACAATCGCAGTCTTAAGTCATCACCCTACCCGCTGCCGTGACAGGCGGTGCTTCAAAAATGGAGCTAGCGGTTGCGCCTAAACAGAGCGCCTATACTCAAGAATAACTCGAGAAGGAAGTATCCGAATATTTTTCGGTTTTCACCCTTCGACTCCTCACTACGCAACCTTTCCAATGATACCAAGTTTGCCGGGCCGGAACTTGAACTCTAAGCTACAATCGCAGTCTTAAGTCATCACCCTACCCGCTGCCGTGACAGGCGGTGCTTCAAAAAGGAGCTAGCGGTTGCGCCTAAACAGAGCGCCTATACTCAAGAATAACTCGAGAAGGAAGTATCCGATTATTTTGCGGTTTTCACCCTTCGATTCCTCACTACGCAACCTTTCCAATGATACCAAGTTTGCCGGGCCGGAACTTGAACTCTAAGCTACAATCGCAGTCTTAAGTCATCACCCTACCCGCTGCCGTGACAAGCGGTGCTTCAAAAAGGAGCTAGCGGTTGCGCCTAAACAGAGCGCCTATACTCAAGAATAACTCGAGAAGGAAGTATCCGATTATTTTGCGGTTTTCACCCTTCGATTTCTCACTACGCAACCTTTATAATGATACCAAGTTTGCCGGGCGGGAACTTGAACTCTAAGCTACAATCGCAGTCTTAAGTCATCACCCTACCCGCTGCCGTGACAGGCGGTGCTTCAAAAATGCAGCTAGCGGTTGCGCCTAAACAGAGCGCCTATACTCAAAAATAACTCGAGAAGGAAGTATCCGAATATTTTGCGGTTTTCACCCTTCGATTTCTCACTACGCAACCTTTCCAATGATACCAAGTTTGCCGGGCCGGAACTTGAACTCTAAGCTACAATTGCAGTCTTAAGTCATCACCCTACCCGCTGCCGTGACAGGTGGTGCTTCAAAAAGGAGCTAGCGGTTGCGCCTAAACAGAGCGCCTATACTCAAGAATAACTCGAGAAGGAAGTATCCGAATATTTTGCGGTTTTCACCCTTCGATTCCTCACTACGCAACCTTATAATGATACCAAGTTTGCCGGGCCGGAACTTGAACCCTAAGCTACAATCGCAGTCTTAAGTCATCACCCTACCCGCTGCCGTGACAGGTGGAGCTTTAAAAGGAGCTAGCGGTTGCGCCTAAACAGAGCGCCTATACTCAAGAATAACTCGAGAAGGAAGTATCCGATTATTTTGCGGTTTTCACCCTTCGATTCCTCACTACGCAACCTTTCCAATGATAACAAGTTTGCCGGGCCGGAACTTGAACTCTAAGCTACAATCGCAGTCTTAAGTCATCACCCTACCCGCTGCCGTGACAAGCGGTGCTTCAAAAGGAGCTAGCGGTTGCGCCTAAACAGAGCGCCTATACTCAAGAATAACTCGAGAAGGAAGTATCCGATATTTTGCGGTTTTCACCCTTCGATTCCTCACTACACAACCTTTATAATGATACCAAGTTTGCCGGGCGGGAACTTGATCTCTAAGCTACAATCGCAGTCTTAAGTCATCACCCTACCCGCTGCCGTGACAAGCGGTGCTTCAATTCAAAAAGGAGCTAGCGGTTGCGCCTAAACAGAGCGCCTATACTCAAGAATAACTCGAGAAGGAAGTATCCGATTATTTTGCGGTTTTCACCCTTCGATTCCTCACTACGCAACCTTTATATTATACCAAGTTTGCCGGGCCGGAACTTGAACTCTAAGCTACAATCGCAGTCTTAAGTCATCACCCTACCCGCTGCCGTGACAAGCGGTGCTTCAAAAATGCAGCTAGCGGTTACGCCTAAACAGAGCGCCTATACTAAAAAATAACTCGAGAAGGAAGTATCCGAATATTTTGCGGTTTTCACCCTTCGATTCCTCACTACGCAACCTTTCCAATGATACCGAGTTTGCCGGGCCGGAACTTGAACTCTAAGCTACAATCGCAGTCTTAAGTCATCACCCTACCCGCTGCCGTGACAGGTGGTGCTTCAAAAAGGAGCTAGCGGTTGCGCCTAAACAGAGCGCCTATACTCAAGAATAACTCGAGAAGGAAGTATCCGAATATTTTGCGGTTTTCACCCTTCGATTCCTCACTACGCAACTTTGTATTTATACCAAGTTTGCCGGGCCGGAACTTGAACCCTAAGCTACAATTGCAGTCTTAAGTCATCACCCTACCCGCTGCCGTGACAGGTGGTGCTTTCAAAAGGAGCTAGCGGTTGCGCCTAAACAGAGCGCCTATACTCAAGAATAACTCGAGAAGGAAGTATCCGATTATTTTGCGGTTTTCACCCTTCGATTCCTCACTACAAAACCTTTATAATGATACCAAGTTTGCCGGGCCGGAACTTGATCTCTAAGCTACAATCGCAGTCTTAAGTCATCACCCTACCCGCTGCCGTGACAGGCGGTGCTGAAAAAGGAGCTAGCGGTTGCGCCTAAACAGAGCGCCTATACTCAAGAATAACTCGAGAAGGAAGTATCCGATTATTTTGCGGTTTTCACCCTTCGATTCCTCACTACAAAACCTTTATAATGATACCAAGTTTGCCGGGCCGGAACTTGATCTCTAAGCTACAATCGCAGTCTTAAGTCATCACCCTACCCGCTGCCGTGACAGGCGGTGCTGAAAAAAAGGAGCTAGCGGTTGCGCCTAAACAGAGCGCCTATACTCAAGAATAACTCGAGAAGGAAGTATCCGATTATTTTGCGGTTTTCACCCTTCGATTCCTCACTACGCAACCTTTATAATGATACCAAGTTTGCCGGGCCGGAACTTGAACTCTAAGCTACAATCGCAGTCTTAAGTCTTCACCGTACCCGCTGACGTGACAGGCGGTGCTTCAAAAAGGAGCTATCGGTTACGCCTAAACAGATCGACTATACTCAAACATAACTCGAGAAGGAAGTATCCGAATATTTTGCGGTTTCACCCTTCGATTCCTCACTACGCAACCTTTCCAATGATACCAAGTTTGCCGGGCCGGAACTTGAACTCTAAGCTACAATTGCAGTCTTAAGTCATCACCCTACCCGCTGCCGTGACAGGTGGTGCTTCAAAAAAGAGCTAGCGGTTGCGCCTAAACAGAGCGCCTATACTCAAGAATAACTCGAGAAGGAAGTATCCGAATATTTTGCGGTTTTCACCCTTCGATTCCTCACTACGCAACCTTTATAATGATACCAAGTTTGCCGGGCCGGAACTTGATCTCTAAGCTTCAATCGCAGTCTTAAGTCATCACCCTACCCGCTGCCGTGACAAGCGGTTCTTCAAAATGGAGCTAGCGGTTGCGCCTAAACAGAGCGCCTATACTCAAGAATAACTCGAGAAGGAAGTATCCGAAAATTTTGCGGTTTTACCCTTCGATTCCTCACTACGCAACCTTTCCAATGATACCAAGTTTGGCGGGCCGGAAATTGAACTATGAACTAGTTTTATCTCACCAAAACAAATTTGGCAGAGGAATAGCCCTCATGCGGCCGTATAATATATTGATAAAAGACTTGCACACACCTACTCAGGGAATATCAGACATTTTATTACGTCGCTGTGGATGAGCATGTGTAATGCTTCTCGTTCCGAGGCTTGTCCAAATAGAAAAAAAAAACCTCAAGATATTCTATATTCTAAGATTTTCTTGGTGTGACGTGAACAATAAGTTTGAATCCAAAGTGCGTGGAGTTGGAATAATGTGGCATGTGGCTTTGCTGTTGTCTGTCATTCACAAACTCACTAAGTCGGATGGCTGCAAAACATTGTCTCGAGAGGGAGTTGACCCGTATGTCTGTGGCAGGAATCTAAATTAGAGCTGAATATGTACATTTTGTGCATTGCTTCTTTTCCAATCTCTGTTTTTCGTTCACCATGGCTTGCCTAAAGAGGTTTAAAATTTCCAGAGGGGGACGTGATCCCTGTACTCAAAATGCGTGGAGTTGGCTCTATGGAGCTGGTAGGTGTTCGCAGGGTTGTACTAATACCTCCATGGAGCTGGTAGGTTTGGCACAGGGTTGTACTAATACCTCCAAGAGCTGGTAGGTTTGGAGCAGGGTTGTACTAATAGCTCCATGGAGCTGGACATACCTCATTTTTATAATTATGGTTAATAACTTTAAAAGCACCATGCTTCCCCTAGGCTGAGAATGAATGACTTACCTTTAGAAATGAATTTTGACAAATATTTTCAATGAAAAAAAAATATTTATGTAATGTACTATAAAATGAATACAATAATTTCTTGTTTTGTCAAAGTAATGTTCAGTAAAACTGCAAGAGGAAGACTACACCTTTGCATGTATTCATTCACTGTTTGTTTGAACTTTATTACTGAGGTTAGGGCCATGAGTGAGTGAGTGAGTTATTTCTTTGTTTATTCATGTAATCTTCTGGTGGTCACTTCTGATTTCGAAGGGAGGCCAGAAAAATAGAAGCGATAGAATGGTACATAGATAACATAACGGAGAGTAGACGTTATCATTACACAACCAACGCACGAGAACATAACACCAAACATCTGCTTGGAGGTTACTCAATTACAAACACACGAGGACGCACAAGGCCGGACCCGCGCCAGGAAAGTCCCGAAATTTGCCATTAGGTCGCTTCGTTTCTCGCAAACTACGGCCCCAAATGGTCACAAGATTATAGCACGCAATGTCCGACACACGACTTAACCTCCCGAAAACCGACGCTAAACGACTTCCAGGGACGACTTCTGACGAAGTGTCCTTTCCATGTCACCATCGCCTCCATGCATAGCATCTTGCCTTGGATTCACTCCTGGCGCGTTCTGTGGTGAAGTGCATTATGGGTGCCACCTGTTAATACATCAATTACCGCTACAAAAACCGGGGACATTGTTGATTATACATTAACTCGCGTGGCCTCGTAAGAAATAACAAAAGTGCCTCTAATGTTTAACGTTACATATCAAGAAGACTTTGAATTTGGACCATTATTACCACCATCAATTTTCCATTTCCAAGGCTTGGGGGACTAAATGTCAACGCTCAAATGTACAGTATACTTTGTTTTCATCTTTTGTAAAAGCGACTCTCGGAATATTGGTTATAGCAAGGATAGCATATTACCAACAGGGAACGCTCTTTTATGTATGTAACGTTAATATAATAGTCTCTACCAGACTCCGGATCGCTGGAAAATCGTAGAAATGGAACAAATAGAGAGGAATATAACCGGCCAGGGAACAGCTCGCGATCGACGATCGCGTGCTGTTCCCTGGCCGGTTTAATTCCTCTGGCCGGCTTACTTCCTCTGATTTGTTCATTTCTACGATTTTTCCAGCGATCCGGAGTCTGGTAGAGACTATTAATATAGTCGAAAATGGAGGAGCCGTGTCAGCACTAAGGCCAGGGCGGTGCGATCAAAACATAACGATGTAGTACCAAAAAGTATACCAAGGCAGGCCCGTATTCATGTAAACAACGCAGCCGTTGTGTTTGTTTATTTGTATACTCCAAGCAGATTTAGTGGGCTATGTTCATCGTGTGTTGGTTAGTTCTCTGATGATAATATCTACATTTGTTATTATCTCCATGAAAATTGAGGTTATAACATTATTTATGTACCATTTCGTTAC
>JAFMNZ010000095.1:0-50000 GCA_019207045.1 Branchiostoma floridae x Branchiostoma belcheri | reverse complement strand
TGTCTTCCGTCATTGATGAATTTTGTGAGAAAATTGTACTGTTAATTTTCCTGTTATTAAAAAATGACAGCATTATTTACCTGGCAACGACATAGACTGTCGCACAGCCTGGGCAATAGTGCAGAGGGGCGTGGTTTTGGCATGACAGTACATCTCGATGCCGTACGTCAGGTTGTAGGTGACGGTACACAGTTCTTTGCTGAAGACGTCACGAAACTTAAAAATTAGTAAAGGGAATGGACACAAACTTAACAAGAGTCCGTATGGCACAACCCTCCGCGAAGTAATTAAATCATGTGGCTGAGTGGTTGATGCCTTATGTACCTACCGACATGCCGAATGTCTGAGTAATGCATTTAAATGATCTCAAATAAAATGTGCTAAACGAAAGTTGTTCAAAGTGCGAAAGTCTCATTTCAGCAAAGAAGACGATTTCAGCATTTGCTCGTAAATTACGTAATTGTGATTTACATGATTTGTATACAATAATTTTTAAGTTTGCTTAACTTCCGAATGCTTCGAGAATCAAATTACTATCATTGTCCTTACATTACCTATAGAGACTATTTGCTGTGTTTAAAAAACAGCCAACTTGCAGCAAAGGGGTCGTGAGATTTTTTAGTCACGAACGTTAGAACCTGAACAACAACAATACTTAGTCGGGAGGCAACCCTCCTTCGCTTCCCGAAGATAACGATGTATACAGATACCCCACCCCATAGGAAGATTACTTATATCATATTGCATAGATAGAGTCTTTGTATTTTCACTTTGAACGGAGCATATTTTGAATATTAGTTTTCCTATTTCCAATCAGACCTGGCTTAGTCACCGCATGATATTTTCCTTTAACACACAAATACTAGTAACGTTGTACATGTACTTCAACCGACCATGCAGTAACCAACACCACCTAACAGCCAGATTCATTGCGTAATCTTAGATACCCTCATCTAAAATGTCACACACCTGAAGTAGAGTGATGTTCATGTCCAGTCCTGTATCTCTGTGATGCTTCTGTAGATGCCTATAGATAACCTCACCATACCATGTGAGGAACCTATCACCTGGGTACAAACCATAGTCTGTGAGGAAGTTCCTTACAAAGGAAAAGTACCTCAATGGCCCACGTGACCACCACGGCGAGTCTGTTAAGAAACAGAGAGAGAATTGGTTTAAGTGGATAACAACAGCACACACAAAGTACAAAATACAGAAATGCGCAAAAATGTTGAAATGTTCTGTGCATACCTCTCCATTTTCAATAAATCAACTCTTCTAGAAATGTGACTATCTATATAAAGATATTTGAAAAAGTCTTGATATCGTTCTGCAGTCAATCTAAAAAAATAAACAATTTAAAATCTAGTTCAAAAGATCTTCACAGTATGGCAAAGTGACATTCCTAAAACGTGATGTTGGACACTGTAAGTTGTTTGCATTTCTAAGGTCCCTACCATGTACTTCAGAGCGCCGTAGTGGTAGCCAGCTGAATACATAAGATTGAACAAGGGATCTGGCAAACTTCAGACAGTGAATTTTACGTCCTACATGTAGAGGTTCTCAATCACAAATCTGTAGCGCTGAACTGTAAACATTATATGAACGACCAGGAATGATTTTTTCCATTGAAATTGACCATGAATATATTTCAAAAGGGCTCTTTTCAGTCGTTTTGAGACCTTATAACATCTTGTTACAATGTAATGTCCCTATACTACTACGGTTACATCGCGCATATATATATATTAGGCGCACCCATATACATATATAGTATTTTTCTGTTTTATGGTGATGTTAGAAATTTTGCTTTACTTACTTAAAAGAGTTCAACAAACAGCAGCTCTATAAATATGAATACAAAAATATACACGAGTTCAATATTGTCATACAACATTTGAATGCGATATTCAAAAGACATAAATTTAGGAATTAAGCGCACCCAGTAATGTTCTGCCCATGTCCACATTTCCCATCTCCTCCACTATCTCATCTGACGTCATCCCAATCGACATCAAACCAGCTGTTATTGCACCTGCGCTGGTCCCTGCGAATCTCTTGATATTTTTCATTATCCCGGCTTCCTCAAGGACCTAAAAAAAGTACATTAAAAGATAAATGCACATTTCAAAGATGACGATGGATAACTAGCAAAAAAGTGAAAATATATCAAAAAGTTTATCTAAATGCCTACCTTCATAGCACCAATGTAGGCAATCCCCTTGGTCCCTCCTCCTTCCAATACGAGGTTCTCAAATGGGAAGTTGTAAGCTCGATACTTCCTAGCATATCGACCAAGATCGTCTGGAAGTTTAACCGCAGGTTTGGCCTGCTTGGCCCCCATCTTTGTTACTCGACTGTGGTTGTGGAAATAGCTAGCTGGTGAACGTCAAAGAAATAAAGAATTCAAAAAACTTAGTGATACTTTAAAACTTAGATACTTTAAAATTGTGGATAAATTCCTGGGGTTAGCATATTAACTAGATGAGCTCTGAATGGATGGTATTTGGTATGGGGTCTATGGGGTCTTGAGAGGACTAAGGTTCAGATCGATTTTGAGCCTCCTGACGGCTTTCCAACTTTCCATGGTACTGGAGAAGAACTTCTGGGTTTTGTAAGATATTGAATTAACACAAGGCGAACGACGGGTTTCCATGACTTGACGCATGTAGTTAGTTTATAAACATGTACACGTAAGGCTTACGCGTAAGGGACGTAACGTAAGAACCAAGTGAAGCGTCTCGGTGCTTTTACCTAGGGCATTTTGGCAATCCGTGCTGTAGGGGGGTCACATCTATTCATACTGCTGGGGAATGGCGAGTGGGGGGGGGGGATGAGGTGAGAGACAGCAATGAAAACTCTACCAACAATGCAAAGGAAGGACGTTTATTCTGAACAAATTGTCTAAAATATTAATCATAACGTTACTAGAAGTATCAAAATATACTGAAGGGAAAGTATAGATAGAGTGAAATAAAGAAAACTGGTAGGATGGGCCCCCCATAAATCTGAGACCTTTGAAAAATTATAGCACACTTGTAAGTGAGTGAGAGCACGCGTGCTCGTGTGTGTGTGTATCTACATTTGTGTGTTCGTGCGTGCGTGTGTGTGCATACATGTTGGTTTTAGAAATGATAATCGTATTTCAAACGTGCTGGGGACGAGCGTGCCTCATGCAAATTGTAATGTTTCTTTCGGAATAGTACTTTTCAACGCCACATTAACCCTATTTAGACTGGGGGGGATAAAAGTGCACGCACCAAATTTGACGTCGTATAACCCACAAACGGCTTGTGCTAGGACAACCAAACTTAGCAACATTTCCTAGAATATTGTTTCTTCTTTGTATCTTCTTACAAAAACATCCATGGGAACTTTTCTTATCGGTTTCCAAGTGGTTTCAAGGTTATATGTCGAAAAAGATGTATCTTAAGTCATTTCAGGTGGATGGTCCAAGATGCGGGACTGAAAGTGAAAGCTAAATTACATATGACGTCATTTTATGATTTTATAATGATATCGAAATTTCAGAAATTATACAATTTAATGAGCACAGTACTCCCTGCAAATGCTGTGAACGTACATCAAAGATCATCAAACCGTTTTGAAATCACGAAGTGGTGGGTGGGTGGGTGTCGAATGAGCCGTCGTACTTAATGTTTTAGCTGGTTTCACCCTGGTTTTAAAATTCACAGCTTCTGGCTGAGTGAGGGTTACGGATATGGATGTTACCACCATTGCCCAGGATGCGAAGCCAGGGTGAAACCAGCTAAAACCTTTAGTACGACGGCGGCAAAGCATATAAACTAATGAGTTGTACGACAAATATATAATACTACTATTATCAGAGCTGAGACTTTTAGAAGTTTTGTGGTCAGAAGTATAAAGTAGCCAGCACGTAGCCACTGGAGCTGTTAGTTGGTTTCCCCCGATGACCTCACGGGTCACTATATCCATATTCCTGACGCTGTGAATTATGGGAAGTGGCAAGTCGTGTATGCAAGGTTTCGTAGCACACAGAAACTGACATTGATTGGACAAACATGTCTTTTTAACTCCACCTAACATCGACATAAAGGCTGTTGTGTATCTTAAGAAGTTAACGACTTGTTTATCCTACCTTGAAAGATGATATAGAATTCATTTATAATGCTATGATACCGGAAGAGAGGGTCAGAGGTTTAAAGGTCACAAGAGACCGGTCTGAAACCATGGTAATGACCCTTAGATTTGCCTAACAATGTAAGGTGGATCGCAGTTACGTGCGAAAATGAAAGCTAGCCTTTTCAGATTTGTAAATAAACAAGACTGACGTAATCAACCTGCACAAAAGGGCTCCCGACTCCTTACACCACCGATACTGGTAATCTGACGCTTCAGCCGACAACAATCTGCAGGTAACTGTTAGTTACAGACGTGTTTTGATTGGGGCTACATTTACCTACCAGGCAAGCATTTCACATTTATTACTTCAATGTAGGTTTGGAGTGCAGGTAAGAAATAACACGAGGGATCAAGTCACCGACAAAGTCCGGCATACTTTCCAAAATTGTCATAATTGTCATGATTTTATGCATGTACATAATAATGTCACGTAGGTTTAGATTAAACCTTCATTTTAGATAATTACAGAGTCGGAATTTTACCGTATTTGTCGAAGTAGGAAAATCCAGGCAGCTAAGGTACTGTGAGGGACACGTTTCTAATAGTGCCATTACTCAGCGTTGCTTCTATCAAAATTTTACTTCAAGCCCATTTAGTACTTCAATTGCATTTAAGTTTGTGAGAATCTTTTTTGCCATAGTGACTGTACGGACAGTATGTGTGTGTATAATGTTGTTATGTTTTTGTGCTTGTTAGTGTGTGTGTGTGTATGTGATACTACATTTCTTTGAGTATCACATTGCGTGCAGTTACTGTTTCGGGAAGGAGAATGAAAAGTACACAGAGAATCAACCCCCACGTACCCACCACCCCACCCCAACACACACACATGCCGTCAATACAGTCTTTCTGTTATAAATCCTTTGTACTGTGGATTGCAAATATTTACTCTAAGCTTACTCAGACGTTACTGTTAGTGCAAAGAGACCTGCGTGGTTCTTAGCAAGACATTCTAAATGGAGGAATAGGGCAGGGTAGCAATGTATGACCTTGAAAGTTAAATTGTACGTATAATATGCAAAATGATAATTGCTGTTTAAACAAACCTGCCTTGAGAACTTCACACAACGGTCCACTACTTCTACCTAGGGACATAAGAGGACTTAGAAAATATTTTGAATGATTTACCTGAAATTATGTAGCCTCAGCACTAACACGATCCCCCTGAAGAAAGGGTTAGAGGTCACTAGAAAGGGGCGCAACCATGGTATTGACCCAAAGATTTGCCTAACAATGCAAGGGGGATCGCAGTTACATGAAAACGAAAGCTAAACAGCCAATCGCCTGCCAGTTCAACTGACGTAACCCACAACCTTGTCCAGGGGGTTTCCAAAGTTCACCTTGTACAGGTATCCTGACACTTCAGCTGACAAAATCTGCAGGTAGGCTAAGTATGTTTTGCTGGGGGGATTTGTTGACTACTTTTACCTGCTAGGCAAACACTTCACGTTAATTAATACTTCAACGTAAGTATACATTCATGTTGATAACATTACGTCGGAGTATGTGTCAACTTACCGAGAACAGGGTGGGTTCAGGGACAGCGGACTACCTCAACTTACAAGCCGTCAGTGCAGAGTGTCCTGTTACTTCTCCTTTGTACTTTTGAATTTTGACTCTGACCACTAATTTACACCGAACGAACTTGCTCGGTGGTGCTTGTCAGTTTGATTATATGTGTGGTCTTTTCGTGATATGCTTTTCAGTTTTAGTATAGAGAATGAAAGGTAAGTTTACGCGGGGGGGGGGGGGGGGGTGATCTGACGTCAGGGAATTCCCCCGCACACGCGGAAATCCCGGTGATGTCATGATTGAAAGGGGTAACCATGGAAAGTCCCTATTCAGGAAGAATGCACACTCGCGCATGAAAACATATGTGCGCGTATAAGTGTTTCCCAATGTATTGCATAGCTACTTTATTTTGTGTGGGACTTGCCCCTATCCTGTGGGATTATTTGTAACTCAAACAAAGGTCCGACTAAAAACAGTAACCTGGCCTTATTGTGTTGTTATTAAATTCTGTATTACAAGTACACTTAATGATGTGCAATAGATTATCTATGACTATTGATCTATGTGATATTGATATGTGATAGTATCAGTATTATTTCTACATTATTTCTACACTGTATTAAACCAGTTTGGCTTGCAATTGCTTTATCTGATATCTATTAAGTTTGTGACCTGTATGTATCGATTAAGGTTGTAATTCAATCGCATTTAATGTACCCCGGGCTCTTTTCCACCATTACATTATAAAGGAAAACACTAATTTCACTATTACAGTAAAAAAAATACTATATTTTCTACCATATGGGTGGACGGTAAAGACGATACACAAGAAATGACTGTGAACTTGTTCACTAAAATCGTTTACTTCTGTGATCTTACAAATGATAACAGAAATGATGTCAACTGATAATAAAGTTTTATAGTCTTTCAGGTTGGTCTTGGACAATTCTTTACGTGTTGCTGACCCAGAAACACAGATATGTCAGGCAAGGTTTGTAAAAATTTTATTGATTCTTGATTATAAAGGTACACAAAAACTATCCGAGAGGTAACTGATGTAAGAGCATAAGGGCAGTTTAACACAAAGAATTATCACAGTGAAACCCAAATAAATTTTAGATGAAATAGACATCAGTGAGATTTGCCTTGTGAACACGAATGATAGTTAAGTTGCTGCAAGATACAAAATTAAGAAAAGTAAACAAATGTTAAATGAAAGTTAGCGCCGGCTGCTCCTCACACCTCAGTCCTAGTCGGAATAGGTTTTAATAGCTCGATCCTTTTGGTAAAAATCAAAGAAACAGTCTGCATAAATCATATGAAGGCTCACTAAGACGCACAGCTGTATAGAAAGATTTGTTCATTTTCTTTACCCGTGGCTATATATATGGCTGAGTTTTGACATGACCTACAATATCCGCACAGGTTTCCTTTCAGACCATGATAAAACTTTTTTCCATGTACATTCCATATACTACAACACTACTGCTTGAATACTACAGGGACCATCTGGATCTACAAAAGGTAAGTATTATACGAGTAATTGCTTTAAACACAACAGCTAGCTATTATGACAATTCTAATGCTGGAAAACTAAGGCAACATATTTCTGAGAACTGGTTTATTTATTTAAACACGCAATGTCGTGTACAAGATTATAGTCCGAGGACTAAATTGCCTCGTACATTGTACAGGAGAGGCTGGCGCTTAGGACTAAAACAATGGAATGTCCTGCCTAAATGCATTAATCTTAATATACTTATACTATATCACAATTTCCACTAAACTTTACAATTTAAAATTGTGGGTCTACACACCATCAAGTAAATATATATCTATGTCAATTGTAAAATCGATCTCATTCTGACTGATTAAAATGTGACACTTCAAAGACTAATGTGAGTTTAACAGATCGATACAATAAGGCAGCGTGGTATTCCTGAAACGCGATGTTCGGCACTTAAACTGGGTGAAGTTGTCAGCATTTCTGAGGTCCCTGCCATGTACCTCAGAGCGGCGTGGTGGTAGCCAGCAGTTGAAAACCTCAGAATGAACAATAGATCTGGCAAACTTGAGGCAGAGAGCTTTACGCCTTACATGCAGAGGTTCTAATTTACAAATCAGTAGCGCTGAACTGTAGGAACTGAAAGAACGACCAAGAATGATCTTACAGGCCCTGGCTTGGACACGATCAGTCATACATGACAGTTCTACTGTAAGCCCAGGGTGCCAGGGCAAAATATGGACGGTTCCGTATCAAACTTTGTTCTAAATGGCCCATCACTAAGTTATTTCCATCCTTACATGCATGCATACAGCACCCCACCACAGAGTGAAATGTTTCAAATGTAACCTTTCCCATGCGACATGGGACTTTTTCAAAAATATTCCGACGCTTCCAAGTTACCCATTACCCGTCTCTATAAGTGCGAAAGACACGCCAGTATACCAGAAATCATTTGGCGTTATAACGCGGAAACCAAATTAAAGATCCCAAAATCAATCTAAAAGGGTACATGAAAAATACATGTGCCATGCAAAGGCACCCCATGCCAAATCAAGGGTTAAGAATGATGAAGATGAGAAGCATGAGTGAGAGAATGACGTGCATGTGTTTTTTAATCGTCATCATTATATCTTGTCTTACTACTTGAGCAATCCTCTCAATAATGCCAGCCTTTTGCTCTTAGGTCGATGTCGGTACAGGTTGGGCAGAGTTTGCAGCTCTGTAAGTTCTGTAAGGTTTGGAAGGTCTTGCCTAATCTGAGCATGTTGTTGGATATTGGAAATTTCTTTTTGTGCAGCTAGAATGCCTCTTACCTGCCGACGTTTCGATGTCTGTCAGACATCTTCCTCAGAGCTTCTAACTGGAGTTCTGCTTCTTAACTCCAGTGTAGATGTAGAAGCTCTGAGGAAGATGCCTGGCAGCCATCGAAACGTCAGCATGGTTAGAGGTATTCTGGTTGTATACAAGAAATTTCCAATATCCTATATTCTACCTGATGAAACTACTTTCGGTAAGTATGTTGTCGCTAGTCCTGGCTACCTTGAAACGGGCTCTATTGAATGTTGTTTTAATGAAACGGAACAATGGGATATTGTTTTTGCTTCAGGAGGAGGAAGTAGTTCGGGTCGTCCTTCGGGCCCGGTGAGTATCACTATCATGCATAGATGTTATAAACTATCTTCTAAATCCATAGCCATATCCAGTAAGAAAGTAATTCTATATAAATATCAGTAAATGTAGAAATACGCATAGATTAGTACATTGATGCTTTGAAGTGCAACGTTGTCTTAATAGAACGTAAGTTTTAGATTTCTGATTAACATTTGTGACCGAGATATCCATTGTGGCGGTAATAAACTAGCGTTATAAACAGCATCATTACACTGCAAGAAAGAAAATAAATCATTTAAGTACGCCCATACGTTATTTGCTACTTTTGTGCATATAATGATCATTTTTCTTCTTTCATATACCTCCTATTATGCACTGCAACAACCTCGGTACTATAGGGACCTATCGTCTGGGGTAAGTACAATGGAAAATATCACGGAGTTAAAGCTGGCAGTCAGTCGTGATGCTGCTAAAGTGCTATATTCAGAATGATTTTGCTTCCTAATGTAGTTATATTTGATCATACATTAAAAACATCATGCTAGACAGGACTTTGTGGAAATCTTGGTGTCACTTCTCTACACTGGATGAACTGAACTGTACATTCATTTAAAGGGGTACTTCTCTCCAGATAGAGGTGTTATTTTTCAATAATGTATTGAATGAATACGCAATCAGCCGGCTTTTTGCAAAATTTCACTTGTGGTAAAATAGGCCATGTGTGTTTATAAAACTGCATGGCACTGACGAAACCCATGCAGACCTTAACCATTCATTTTCTATACGTGTAGACGCTTCCTTTGTCGTTGGCATTTTTGGCATAAATGAGGGGCGCTAAGCACACCAAGAAGGTCAATCGTTCACGAGATATCAAAGAACACATAACAAGTTTTTCTTATGACCTCTCAGATTGCTTTTGTAACCTAACTTTTGTCAGATGTTGTCAGACATAGTGTAATCAACAAAGGTTAAGTTAATTTCAATTCAAAATTATTTGTTGGGAGTTTAATAAGATAATGAATGCTGATTGATGGCCTTCATTGCTTGCACCAAATGATGTCAGTAAAACGTACTATTGTGGGAATTAGCCTGAATGAAAATGATCCATAAGTGTGTCTGCTATCTACTGCAGGTGGAGGAGGAAAATCCAGCGGCCCGGCAAGTAGAAATTTCTGTTGCTCTGGTACACACACACACACACACACACACACACACATGCATACACACATACACACAAACGCACACACACAAACGCGCACACACACACACATACATACATACACACATACACAATTACACACAAACGCGCACACACACACACACACACATGTCACATTTTATATATATATATATAGGAGAGAGGGGGAAAGGTAAGTATCTAAATAATATAAAGTATACAACATTTATCTATAGCATTGACATTGATCTATAACATTGTGTTTGCTATTGTTGCACGTTCTTATGTTTTGAGTTTTCTTTTTTTAATTACGAACCTACAAACCAATATTAAGAAATTCATGTTGACTTTTCGACTTGCATTCCATATGCTGCAACGTATCGCAACTTCAATGTTTCAGGGTAAAGGTGAGTAAAATGATATTGATTACTTAAAAGGCAATAATGGCTTCTATCATACCTTGTGTATCTGAAAATACCATTACGGATGTTTTTCGAGAGCTACATTATTCAAACACTTTCAGCTGGGTAAAGGGAATGTAACATATCTATAACAATATTCTATTGAAAGTCTAGGTATTGTCATTTTGTAGACAATAAACTTTTTTGTCCTTGGAATATGCAAACATCAGATGTTAATTTAAAAGTTAAACATCAAGGTGTGAAAATATGAATTCTCCTTGCAACAATCTGGAATAAACACCACGGAAAAGCCAAACACATCATGTCTTAGAATATCCCAAATTGTTCGTCAGAGCGCAGATTTCAGGTTGGAGGATGAAACATACTGTATTTGGACTTTCTGTGTCTATTCTTTTTCTCAAAACTCAAAATCAAATATAATAACAGCAAGATCTGTCATTGATTTGTGGAATAGGAGGAAGTGGAGGTGGAGGTGGAAGTGGAGGAGGTGGTGGTAGTGGAGGTGGTGGAAGTGGAGGTTCTAGTGGTGGCAAGGTAAGTATTTATTGCAATCATGCAAATTATGCCGAGGAACAATTTACACATAGTCAATTGCACTAGAGCGTCTCCTAGAGCGTCTATGACTACACATATACGGCGATGGAATGTCTTGATGAAAGATTGAAAAATTCTGTAAATGCAGAAATGTTCGAAAATTTTTCCATGGCAGTAAGAGACTACAGTGCGTGTTGCTACCGCGAACTTAAAACCACCGCGAAAGTCCGTCTTCCCGCTAGCGCGAACTTGAATCCCCTAGAACTTAAATGCATTTACAGTATCCACATGGTGCCTTCAAATCTCTGACGAAAAAAACTATTTCTGAATCTAGAAATTTCATTGATCATGTTTGCAGTGGTTTGCTTAAAGTATATAAATCACGAAAGTTTTCAATATTTAGATGACGTCTTTATTTCATTAGAATGAAAAGAAATAATGGCAAATCGTTGATATCTTGCCATGGTTCTTTTTCTCATGAACAAATGTAGCAGTACGCATAGGTGTCGACAAAAATCGGAGGCGGCGGAAACACACACGTGAGTAGTAGTAGTAATTGATGTATTTCACTTGAAAAACATGCACCTCAGCTTGATTAAAATTTTAGTGCATTTCAATATATACACTGATGCACACTTGAATAGCGCTTGAAGAAGATAACAAAAATGCAATTCCTTTCTTGTTGACGACCCAATACCTTAGACGATTAATTGAAACTCTTATCCCAACTAACCTCGGTAAGCTCAGATGATGCAATATTTTGTATTCCCCCTTCAAATGATACGTCGAGATAAAATCACAGCAAAATTTAGAAGCGAGCTTGGTGGTGATCGTTGCATTATCTTTGTATGATACAATTGATAATGCAATGATATTGGGTTTATATATATGTGAATTACAATATCTAAACAAATTTCATTTTACAGGTCACCCAAGAAGAAGTCAATCCAGCTGCTTTTTTATCATCAACATTTCACAACGATCACTAGTTCAAGTCAACATTTACAGTTTTTTGTCGTATCTGTTTGCCGTATGTGATTGTGGTTATTTCCACTTGACAAGCAAGTAGAATAGGTATTGCACCTGGAAATGTATAAGATTCAAAATAGGTCACTACAACCTATTGCACAAGAGTAGCACAGATTACAACATATCCTCAATTGCTTAGATTATAAAGGGGGACTCAATAACAGAAGCACAATGTTCTGGTTCTTGAAATGATTTTTTCTGAATAAAAAAGAATACTAGTAATTGTATTGGAAACTGGACTGACTTTGAACTAAATCTAGTAAGCAGCTTTTGTTACTTTATACGCCTACGTGTACATTCCAGATAAATTACAGTCGCATACATCTTTTACTGGTGCGATGTTAAGACATTTTTTTAAGTTAAGTTCCAGATACTTTATTGTAAACTTGTAGCGTAAGGGACGGCATTTTTCACTAGCAATCATGCATGTCATTGAACCCCATACTTTTAAAAGTCAAGGTTTGAAAACAGTACTAGTGTCTTCAGAAAAATGTTGAAACCTATAGCCGATTATATTTGTAGTGTGTGTGAAAGCTGTTCAGCCTCAGCAGTTTCATTTTCTCATCTCTTTACGGGTCTGAATAGGGAAATACCCAATTACTGGATAATAAAGAGTTTGTCATGCGCAACAGAGTCATCTAGAGGGATTTCCTAGTGTCACCAGCTAGATGAGTGACTGAACTGATTTAAAAAGGGTTTATTTTGGTAATCTGTGATGGACTTTTGGAAAATGTGGTTGATTTTGTTGTCATAAAAATGTGGTCCCGCTTCTGTTGTTGAGCGCCCCTAATTGGATCAGTCGTATTTTACGGCTTTAGTTGCAGCTGTCAATATATACTGATTGATAGCAAAGACATTTGTAACTTAGTCCTCAAAGTACGCTTCTGATTGCTTTCTGTGCTGGAAAATATTGGAGTTTCAGAATCTGACAAATAAAGCTCATACTCCTGCTCTATCAGATGCTCCTCTTATGTACCACATGCACATACTTGTAGCACATACACGTGCTTTCAATGCATGTAGGAAGTTACTGAGTCTCCCGGCAATTCTTTTGACACGTATTATAGTAGTTTTATGGCAACGTATAATAATTGTAGCCGAAATATTATTTGGCCAAGATATCATTTAGCGATACTTCACCTTAACAGCATCACACCAGAAAAAGTACATATTAACAGACATGGAAATCATAGAACAAACGTCACGCAACGGTTATCATTGTCACTGTAGCACAAGGAGTCGCATACCAGCTGTGTACGTTACGTACACTTTGGGCTACCGTGATTATGATAACTAAGCAGATAGGCTATGTACTAACGTTAAGTGTGTTTGCATTTGCCTATTCTTTTAACATCTGAGGCGAATCTTTAAAAAACGCGTTGGGACGTATCTCTCTGACGATTTTATGTAAATGAAGTTACATATTGTCTCAATGGTAACCAGTCTCGGATGCGGGGTGTTGCAAGTGACTTGTAAGGTCATCTACACCATATTTCGGTGTGCAGGTATCCGGACTGATTGACTTGGCATCACAAAATGTGATTTGGAGCTGTTGAATTGAAGTCTAAAGGCTCCGGGTTTGATTCCCTACCAGGCCCTTATGTTTTCTTTTTTGAAACCACCAAAATCCAAAAACAAACAAACACGTGGCCGTATACGAAGGCAACATACTCTGTGACGTAATTATGGTTTCTTTGTCGGTTGTGTTGTCTTCTGTTTGTGTGTAACAATGTGTTTATATTGCATACAGATAACACATCATACCAAAAACGTACGATACTGCTAAATGTTAAAAAAAAAACACAACTTTTTGGGGCGGCTCGTTCATTTTTTTGGCTCGGTACTCTTTTAGGCACTCGCAGTAATACATGAATGAAACCTTAAATCGCGCCAATCCAACTGGCTCCGCCCCTTGACCTCGACCTATGACGCGTGTCGAGGTCTACGAGTTCAAGGCCGCATTGTGACTCACGTGACTCATAGGTCTAGTCCTTTGTTTATTGTACATGATCGAAAAGAGTTTGGGGAATGCACTAAGACTTCGTAATGTAGATACTGCAGTCCTTCTTCTCAAAAAGCTGGAACAGGTTCTGTCCGATCTTCCCCATTTTAAACGTCTAATACTCCACGTGAGCTGAGAATGTTTGCCAAAACCGCCCATTCGTTCATGCTTGGGGCTGTGTTATCATGCCGTGCACAGCAAACATGGCGGCTGTGTGAAGGAAGAATGACTACTCTTTTTAAGGTAAGAGCTATGATCGATAAGTCAATGGAATGTGTCTAACAGGTTAAATTAACGGAGTAATGAGGTATGACATGAGGGACAAAAGGAAGGTAATACCAAATGAACTTTTAATGCATGAAAGTGCACTCACTTCAAAATACATCTACCTAGATTTCCCCCACTACAAAGCAGGATTTGTCAGGTTTATTTTGGTTCAAAAAGTTGAAGGTCAACTCCGACGTTTTAACGAGTAATGTGTGCAGCCAGAAAATTGAAATGACACGGTGGGATTTCACCC
Source organism: Branchiostoma floridae x Branchiostoma belcheri (assembly GCA_019207045.1). Classification (NCBI taxonomy): domain Eukaryota; kingdom Metazoa; phylum Chordata; class Leptocardii; order Amphioxiformes; family Branchiostomatidae; genus Branchiostoma; species Branchiostoma floridae x Branchiostoma belcheri. Next base: position 35,522 of record JAFMNZ010000095.1, on the reverse strand, counting down.
CCTATGCTAATGGGTCAATGTTGGCCTACATGGCAAAGGGCACAATTTTTTGTCATATCTTAAAAATACACATACTTCTCTCCTTCCTAGCAGAAAACTCGTCCTGTATGATGAAAATTTGCCCTGGAAAAGTATTATTTCAAAATAATTCAATATTCAGGTTGAGGGCAACTTCACTGGACGACTCTAATGCCCTCCCCATAAGGTCAGGGTCCATTTTTTTTATAATAGATCATCCATTATATGGCAGGTTTGGTCAAAAATCACTTCAATAGCAGTTTGTTGAGTAGAACCTTGTAGTATGTATTTAAGGTGAATAATGTAATTCAGAAAATGCCATCTACAATACACTTTTGTTGCAGGTGGAAGTAAGTTCACGGAGAGAACTGCACATGCGCGAGGTCAAAGGTGAAGGTCCCTAACTGGTAAACAGTTCTTGTCTAGACCATGATTACATGATTGTCCACACATGTATCAGGGGCTTTCAACTTTGATATATTACCGACAATGCATCATACTACGCATGTGCTTATCAATGACATTTGTGTGTTTCTCTATAAAGCCCAAAACCAGAACCTTCTCTACAAGCAAGAGTCAAGAAACGTCAACACCACTCAATGTAGAGCCGATTAGAGGAGGCACTTTTCATCTACGCCCGATGAAATCTACAGCTGAGATGTCCCTTCTGCATGACTGGACAACAGCTGAGGGTTGGAGACCGGGGGTGTATGATGCACTGATGTTCTACCAGCAGGACCCAACAGGGTGTTACCTAGCTGAGGCAAACGGTATCCCTATTGGAGGATTCTGTGTAGTTAGATACGGAGATGACCATGTATATGGTGGGCAATTTATTGTCAGGCCCGCCTTTCGGGAGAAGAGAAACGGGTTGGAGATGGCGAAGAAAATCGCCCAGATGAGCAGTGGTAGAATACTAGCCATTGATGCAGTGGAGGATAAACAAAATCAATACAAGAGATTATTTGGTTGTCAAAAGTCATGGCGGGCTGTGAGACTTCAAGGGTTTGGTACCAGCTGTAACATTGAAAGCAGTTGCGTTGATGACACCAATATTCTTCTTAAACCTTGTGAAGATGTAGATTTTGAGAGTCTAAGTGATTTTGATCGCAAGGCGTATGGAGTTCCTCGTTCTAGTCTTTTGAAGAGTTGGATCTCGCAGCCTGGTACGATCTCTTTTGCTGCAGTGGAAAAGGACGAAAGTAATGACCAGAACACAGAGAAAATTTTTGGCTATGGTTGCATTCGGCTGTGTTATGAAAATTACAGCAATACCAAATTTAGTCGAAGAATAGACCCCCTCTTTGCTGAATCACCTTCAGTCGCGTTGTGCATTTTCAACGCTCTCGTGAGCACTGTCCCAGTTAGTGTCCCTTATTACATTGATGTTCCCGAATTCTGTGAAATAGAGATTGAAAAGGAACATGGCCTTAAGCCGATTTGTTGTTTCGTACGTATGTAACTCATGGGTTGACGAAAGGCTGGACTTCCGCCATCTTTATGACGGTGAGAAAATTGCTTTCCTGGGAGAAGACACCTTGAAGCTCTGGCGTCCGGACACATTCATCAAGAATGGGCAAGGGTCCCGTTTCCATGACGTCGTTACATTAACGGCGAATGGGAGGTATGCCGAGATATGGTATATGGTCTGACAATAGATATATGCTGATGAAACCCGTCAACCTTCGTTAAACAGCGTCTATACAAAATAAAAGAGAAGCTTGGGCAGCGGCGTATATCTCTCAATGAAATAGCTATTAGCTTTAGCTTGTTATTACGGAATGGTATGAAGTATACAAATTCAAACTTTATCATAACGTCATGTCCTACCTACTTCTACAAAGTACGTTAAATCTGTAATCTTTAAAGTCATATTTTGCTATCACTAAATATTATCAGAAACGTTTTGAATACAGATGTTTATAACACTTGTGGTTTTTCTTAATGCTCCTATAGTACACTATGATTACTGTATTTTGATTTTTTTAACTTGAGGACAAATATTTCCGTTAACGTTCACTTTGTACAGGGCAAGACAGACGACTCACATGGTACAAGACGCCATGATACATGAAAACTCTTTATTGTATTTCTGGACGGAAAATAGACGTTGACCTGACATGAAGTAAATCATGAATCAACATAAATTAAACTGTGTATGAAAGTTTCCCCAGCAGATGTAAATTACGGACAAGAATTACGTAAATTAAAATCGTGGTCATTTTGTCTAACAGTTATTCATTCACAGTAGCTTCGTTAGCTGAAACTACAGACCGGGCATTTTTGTTAAAAACTTTCATAGTAAATAATTGGGTAACTTAAATTGAGATATTCACAATAAGTTAAACAGATTAGGGCTTACTATACATAAATAATAATGTTGTTTTCATCACGACATTTAAGAATAGAATGTATATTATGTAATTTGGCTGTCATTTACATAATTTATGATGAAATGTAAATATTGAATCCTGCCAAAGAAAACTACTTTCACACAAGTATATACAATTCAATTTTGATAGAGAATATCATATTTTAGATCAAAATATGCTAATTACAGCCTTATATTTGTATAATCAACAAGGTAGGATAAAACAATAAATTAGCAACATTGGTTCTCAATTGCACTTTGAATTATTAACATCCTATCACAGATAGGACTCCAGAATTAAAGATTTGTTGTCTGTGACAATATGTTTTTGGTTTCTATTTTGAAAACTGAGGCGTATTGTTTATCTGTGCCCATCTTTTTTTTTCACTCTTTACTGACAGAATGTTGCCATGTTACAATAGACTTTAGTAATTTGGGAAGAAGGGTAGTCATGGCTTAGAAACATGGAACTTATAGGAAGCACGAATTACTAGGAACTAAAAACTCAAAGTATTGATCTTATAAGTTAGAAACATATTTCTTGAGCAGACATCCAAGACCTAAAATCATAATGCAACATCACTTTGGGAAAAATTTCTACCGCAAGCTTGTACTGCAAGAATAACATTCTAGAAGAAAGAACATTGTAATGCAATACCGGAGAAAGAAAGAAATATATGAAAACAAATCTCACTGCATAAAATTAAGCACCAAAAAATCTGCTTACCCCAATGACAAACGAGTAATGTAATTTTTTTTACTTGAGAGGTGACTTTTCTATGTAAAGAAGAGAAATAAGAAAATTTTAAAGCATTTTTAGTAGTCTATAAGATGTTCACTACCGGAGAGGAGATAGGCGCCGCCAGGGGACTAAAAGCCTGTTGAGTCAGCATAACATGTTGTGCTGCCCCTACGGCTAATCAATCAGCCGTAGGCTATGGGGTGAACGAACGAACGAATGAACGAAGATGTTCACTACTGAGTGTCAGACTGGACAGTTGCTGATATCCAGACCATCCGTAGCACTCTCCTGTAAGTCGAAGTCCGTTCCACCGTTAGGAAACTCTAGCGATGCCACACAGCCCACCAGTCCTGAGGTGTAGCGCCCAGCAGACACCTGGGCAGCTGCGCTGGGATGGCCACCTGTGGGGAGAAGTACACAGCTGTTAGTTAAGGTGGCAGAACACAGTATGACATGACTCTGTTGTCAACAGTAGTTAGGGTACAAAGTAGTGCATCACAGGACTTGACAAAGATGCAGAGTGATATTCTGTTAAAGCATTAACTAGTTAGGGGTGGGTCCAGGTCCAAACCTGAGCCTATGCGTCTGTGAAAACTTATGAATGGGCAATACTCAAAACAAATTGATCCAATTTGCTACAAAGGCGTATCCAACTTTCATTAAAATCCTATCTTCATGTACATAACACAAATGCCTCTGAAATGACTGTCAACTCTCCTAGAATTCGCTCTTGTTATTTTCTTGGGCCAGTAAGCCCCAAAACATGTAAATGACTGCCAGTTAAGTCTGTTCATTTTCTAATTGCCCCAATATCTGGTCCACTGATTTTTTTTTAGGTCTGGTTTTTCCAGACCAGACCAACAAGACAAAAAGATTAAAATTTGTACCGGTAACAGTACCCACCCCTAATACTTAGTATAATAATTACAGTACCCTTTCTGAGACACTGGACTGATTTTACAGTTTACACTGACCTCATGAAAGACTGTAAATGCAGAAATGTTCGCTGTGGATTTATGTTCACGGTTTTTGTGGTGACCACTTTACTGCGAACTGAAAACCACCGCGAAAATTTCTGCATAATGGTATTAGACTGCAGTCTATGGTGTTACCGCGAACTTAAATCCACCGCTAATTTTCCCGCTACCACGAAATTAAATCCCCGCAAACTTAAATGCATTTACAGTAACTCACCAACATATAGATTGTTGTTGACAGCATTCAGGCCAATAGCGCCCCCTGGTGACATAGCGGTGAAGACCAGGTCTGTCATATCAATGGATGTCACTGTCATTTCACCTTCTCTGTCTCTCCTGATAAATAACAGAAATAAATGATTTGCTTTATTTAGTAGTGCATATAAGTGTCCGGGAAGGTTATAAAAAGACTTATCACGTGGTACATGAAACAAAACATTTTTCATTTTAAAATTCTCTCTGTTGTATCTTCTCTTAGACTTTGGACTTGACTTTGGAATTCTATGGTATTCTTTGCAATTTTTTTTTCAATTTGCAGCATATATCATCAAAGGTGCGAGATAAGTACAACTCCAGCATATATTCAAAATGTTGATTTTTAAGCTGCTTTTTACAGTAATTACACTGTATGGAAAAAATAAAGCATGTGTGGATGCCATTCATGCAATCAAATCAACATGACCTTTGTTGTAAGGTTTTATAGAGTACAACTACAATAATATGGTGGATGTCTGTAACACACCTGTCCAGGAAGATCCTCCAATATTGTCCATTGTTGATGTTAACGGTGGATGCGATAATTTCTGCAATACCATCTCCGAGATTGAACCTGGCAAAAATGTCATAAAATTGACATGATATTAATTCAGTACCCAATTCTTTTCTTATTATAATACAATTATAGAAAGTCACAAGACCTTCAAGACCTTCAAGACCTCAACTTCACAATGGTGAAATGCACAAAAAAGGAAACAATAATTACAAATGAGAGCAGGGTGCATCACTGACATTATTCAGACAATACAGTCAAATCTGTCCAAGACGACCACCCAGGGGACCGGAAAAAAACGGTCGATTGGGACAGGTGGTCGCTGAGAAGAGTATCGACTCAAAACATGCCCGATGCAAAGTATAAATGGTTTCCGTTGTGTTTACTGGCAAACAGCAAGCGCACTGCACGCACGCTAAGAAGCGAGGTCTCTAATGTCAAATACAACACGCACAATATAAATTGTAAATCTAAACCGAAGCTTTTATCGAGGTTTTATACGATACAGTGTTTTAAAGCTCAATATTTGTACACTAACAAGCCTTTATGCGTCCTTGTGTTCTTGATCGCCGTATCTGAAATAACTACGGTGCACCTTTCGAATTTGATGCCCGGTACGTCCCGATAGCGTACTTACTCACGGGTGAATGTGCAGTACAGGTGGACAAAATTTAAAGCACTCACACAGATATTTCTTAAAAAGGTATGAACTACACAGATCTTTCTTTAAAAAGTATGAGGCTATATACGTTTCAGCATCCGTTCACTTTATAAAAGATATAGATTAAAAAAAAACAACTTCTGTAACAAGTAAATTCGGATTTTCTTACAACGAAATTTCCTCCCATATTACAGTAGGCTGCCCCATTGACCCACCCATCGACCGCCGCCATCTTTATTCGAAACATAACATCGTAATGGCAGTCAAAATCCGACGCAAACTGGCCGATTTCGGCACAAAATCGCGCTAGTTATCATCAAAAATCGATGAAAACCTCAATTTTGAAAATAATGCGGTCGTTATGGGTCCCAATTTGGGCCGGTCGCGGTCGCGTTGGCCAGGTGGTCCTTGAGAAAAGGTCGCTTAATGCTTACGTCAATGGGAAAAAAAAATCACGACCGAGTAAAAGCGGTCGAAATGGCCAGGTGGTCGCTGAGAAGAGGTGGTCGCTCGGGCAGGTGTGACTGTATCAACTTTGTTGGGAGCTCTTGATAAAGATTCATATAAATGCAAGAATTGGTGTTTAAGTGTGGCCAAATATAACTGTTGGTGCTAAATTGTGACCAAATATAAGTGTTTGTTTCAATAAAAAATTACCAACTACGCAGTCATTGTAGTAATAAAAGTATACCAAACTCCATAAGTTGCAGCCATTTCAAAAATATTTTATATTAAATGAAGGCATACAGGATGTGGTGTAAAAAATGTACCTGAACTCCAACTGACCCTGGTAGATCCCCAAGGACAGGAAGTCTCCCAAACCCTGCATATACATACTTGGCTCTTAGTATACCTAATAAGTACAGTTACTATAATATGCAACTCAAAAACATGTACATGATGAATGCATCAAAAGCCTTAAACATGGCTCCTTCCATGATTTACTTTTAATGGGTTTGTTCAATTCAATGCAAGTCCATTTGACCACTTCTAGACTGTGAACTACGAAGTTACTGGATGATGGAAATTATAATGCTGGTACTAAACCAGTTTTGAAGGCTTGGAGGGAAACAGTGGTCATTGATAGGGCTCTATAACTTGGCAATCCGAGGAAAAAAGCTGTTGCTGTTGAAGGACTTTGAGACTTGTAATTATGTAACTGTACAATGTGACTGAAAGGTTCTTAATGGTCTCGGGCAATACAGCATTCATTCTTGAAACTATGGTTGGGTACTGGTACAGCATACTGGTGCAAAACCATCTTTTCTTATTGGACCGGTCCGGAAAAACCAGACCAGAAAAAAATCGGTGGACCAGATGTTGGACCTACTGGAAAATAAACAGATTATATGATCAGAGATTCACACGCTTGGGGGCTTAGGCCACACCAATTTAATTTCTTGGTTCACGGATTTTTTCATAAAAAATATGGAGCGAGAGGGCGAAATAAAAATAAAAAATAAAAATAAAAATAAAGTTTTCAGCTTGAAAAAAGGACAAAAACACTATTTTTGTACAGTAACAGCACCTGTACCCACACTTTAAGGAGCTTATAATATAAAGGCCAATTTGCTACACCAGAAAGTTGGTGAATGGTTTCATTAATGGTGAAAATTTGCTGAGTGGTAATTTTTATTTTTATTTTTTTTCCCAAAAAATAGGAGCGAGCGAATCCGTGAACCAAGAAATTAAATCGGTGTGGCCTTACCGGTCGAAGAAAATAACAAGAGCGAAGCAGAGTAGAATCTATAGTCATTTCTAACAAGTTTTACAGTCGATCGTATGAAGGAAGTTAGCCTTGTAAGACTTTAAAATGCCAGCGGAAGTCGACTACTCCACAAAGCAGATTTCTTTTAGTAAAATGGACCATTGTTTTGAGTATCATCCATTCACAAATCTTCACATACTGAATAAGGTCCAGAATCAGGTCCAAACCTGGACCTTATCCTCTGGACCTGAACCGGATCTAGACCTGTCAATTTTCTGTACCGGTACCCACCCCTACTTGAAACTATTTGCTTGCTGTGGCTTATATTGCTGTACAAGGCTACAGTGATGTTATGTACTTAAAAGATTAAAGCATATTACCTGTGGGTCTCCCAGCCAGAGCAGCAAACAATTCTCCTGAGTTGTCTTCACCACCATGGCAAGTCTGGTCTCTCTACTGGATCTGTGGGACCATAAAAACAATTATACCAGCATGTATATCTACATAATGTACATAATATACTTTTATGTAGGTTTAGGATGTATTTGCTGTATCCACTTATTTGTACAGATGAAGTAGACCTCATGACATTAATGTTCTTCAATTTGTTGTGTCAAATTATGCATAAAGATAGTCACAATGGATGCCATGTTCAGCACCAAGGATAGGAAGACCATATGCTATACCTTGTTGTCAGGCAAGTATATTACCAAGTCTAGGTATAGATGTAGTGGTAGAAGGGGAACTTAATAAAGGCCCTGTACTTTTGCTGTGTCAATAAAGATTGCCATAGTGGATGCCCAGTTCAGTACCAAGGACAGGGTTCCTATGTCCTTTATCTGGATGCCCCTTGTATTCCCTTGTTATGGAATCTGATGTAGTGGACCTTATGAAAATTGCTGAGTGTATTTATGTTCTGTCTAGAAAGATTGGATGCCTATTTCAGTACCAAAGACATGAGCTCTATATCGTTGACCTCCAAGTTGTTAGGCAAACAACACTTGTATCCATTTGTTTGTTTGTATGTAAAGATGTAGTGGACCGTTCTAAAAGACTGTACTTTTGTTGTTGAAAAGAAAAGTTATATTGGATACCTCTTTCAGCACTAAGGACAGGACCCTTCCTTATACTTTGCAGCTTGATTTTCTCAGGCAAACATCACTTTTATGACGCACAGTTGTGTGTATATCAAGTTCGTATCAGTTCTATATTTTTTGGCTTTGATTTGGGGGAAAAGAAAAAGATTTACTTTGATTAACTTTGGTGAAACTTTGCTATAAAACTTCCTGTGACCCCCAAATTGTCAATACAGACTTGATATATGCATAAGTGTGACAACCCCCAGTTTTAGTCTGTGCAGACTTACACAACTGCTAGCTCCTGGGGGTACTGCAGGTAGCTCTGCCCATGGAACTGGGCCACAGAGATGAACTGGTCTGAAACACATACAACAGTTTTTAGAATGGGTCAAAACAAGGAACAATATCTATGAACATAGTCACAACATAATTTCTTTAAAATGCTTTAAATCAGAGGAACAGAGATAGCCTGAACAATCTGTACAGTCTGACTGCGTTCAATTGTGCCTTCAAGTTGTTAGTATTTGTGCATCCTCACAATAACAGGTGCCTCCTACACATCATAATACATCGTAATATGCAATGTTTATAACTAATATGTACATGTAGCATTTAGAAAAGGATGTACATGTAGGCTGACAGAAAGTTAAAGTTAAAAAGTTAAAGTTTGCCCATGCATCTACAGACGCGTAGGGTGGTGCCCATCTCCACTTCAAAGCCCTTGGGCCACACATGTGCAAGCCACTACAGCAGGGGGCTGGTCCGCTGGTAGTGATGTGTGCTTTAAACTCCCATACTCTTCCTCATTAGTGCTGAGTGCTGAGAAGAGAAAGCAGTATGTACCATTTTTAGGGTCTTTGGTATGACTCGGCCGGGATCGAACTCACGACCTACCGAATGTAAGGCGAACACTCTACCCACTCGGCCATTGCACCGGTCACTGACAGAAAGAACAAAATTTTTTTCAGTGGTTATGGTGAAGTGGTCACTGCAAAAATCTGTAATACCTTGTGAACAGTCGTTTCCAGTGTAGTTGTGTCTACATAAACATCTGGCCTGGCCATCTTGGTTCAGCAGACAGCGGCCATTGTGTTGGCATCTGTTCTCATTGCATGCACTGATGTTACAGCTATCTCCTGTAAAGTTCAATACAAATAATTAAAAGCATTCAGCTAGCCATGCAGTTATCACAATCAGATTAACAAAATTCTTAAAGTGTTTGTGTCACCAATTACCATATTACAAGTTCTTAATTTACTACTAGTAAGCCTTTTTTATACGTTTGAAGATAAAGATTTTTTTACAATATGCTACTCAATTCACAAACACTCAGTGTGAAAAAAAAAACACATGTACCCAAAGAATAATCTTCTAAAATAAGGTAAGTTAAGTTAATCTCACTGCACTTGGGGCACCAGTGTGGCACTGTGTGGCTTGTTCACTGCGACACTGTTGTGTTATTTTCGCTGATTTTTTATAATTATATATTAGTGTAATACATGAAAGTATGACTTAGATGACTACAAAATGCACAAAATGTAAGAAAATTTGTTCTTTATCTCTGAAATTCGTTGAGTAATAATTATCTTGCAAACCCCGCAGTGCCGCAAAGGTGCCCCAAGTGCAGTGAGATACCATCTTTAGTAACCCTTGTATATCAGACAACCTCAGATCTACATGTATACTTTGATGCCTTCTTCAGTACTTTAGCTAACAAGTAACATACAAACATGATCCATGATTTTTGGACCTGTACTGTATCAATTTTAAGCTAAGGAAACAACCCGCCGTACGTGCAAATACGTGCTGTCTACGTGCCAAAACGTGGGCAATCTTTTGGGATCCGTAAGCGGTTAGTACTACCTCCGTACAAACTCGTAGGGAATCCGACGGATTTTGGATCACGCAGAAACGCCGTAGAACTTTACGTGCAGGCAAAACTTTGTGTGCCATCTCCCCCCGTACGTGCCAGTACGGGCGACGTGCCTGCCCTGTACAGCCTGAACATTTTCAGAAATATGTGGCGGCCGTGGCCTCAAAAAAAAAGTACGGACAAATTGCATGTACGGCGGGTTGCGCCCTTAGCTTTAATGGTACAGTGCCGGAACATAGTACCGGTACACAGCCTTAGGTACATGCACAATGTATATGACATAGTACATAGAATAATCAGTAGATGCATGTGTTGTACCTGAATATCCTGGCAGACACTGACACTGGTACTCAGGATGGCTGGTACTGTTGTTAAGACTAATGCAGGTCCCGTTCCCACAGGTTACACCAGTACAGGCATCCCTCAACTCACAGTGGGCTCCAAAGTACTGCAAAGATACAGATTGTAACACTCACTATCATGATTGTACTAAATTGTGTGATCATGTGTCGATGAAGGTTAGACATCAATGAAATAAGATACGTCAAATAGCAATTACTCAAGCATGCATGTTCTAAAATCATGTCCAGTTGCTTGTCAATTATAATGAGTAATTCCTACTTGGTGACCGTGAACATGGTTTCACACATACAGGCATCTCTACTCACAGTGTGCTCCAAAGTACTGCAAAGGCACATACTGTGACACTGACACTATCATTTTACCTAATTGTGTGAACATGGTTGATCAAACTATAGATTCTTCATGATATCTCTGCTTGAATGTGTTTCCTCTCTACACAGATCTACATGTGGGTGAAATATCCACACCACTTAAATAACAAGAGAAGGGAGCTAAAAAGAGCTCAGGCCTTTTCTGCCAACTGCCACATTATTCAACCTGGCAGAAAAAAGACCTTAGATTATGCATATGGTATAGTCACTTATTTCATCCATCCTGTACTTGAATATACCACTCAGCAATTTATCAAACTTTGAAAGTTTGATCTTTCATCATCATCCAGTTTTTCTGATTGCACCGATGGACATGACTCTCTCTCTCTCTCTCTCTCATCCATCCATACCCTCCATAGTCTTGGGCAGATCTTCCACTGAACAGCAAAGCTGTTGTAGATAAATTTTTACATGGTCTTCCTATGCTTACATGTTTTCATACCCATAGGAGAACATCACTAATTATCTCTCATTTACTAGCTGCAAATAATACATATACAACAAAGTTACAGAATAATGCAAACTTGGTCCAAATGAGTACTAGACATTACCTGTGGTGGACAGAAACAGGAGTGCGGTAGGGGACTGTCTGGACTGGTTAGCAATGAGCACGTCCCACTGTTCTCACAGGGGTGGTCAGCACACCAGTCCACCTGCTCACACTCATCACCATAGTAACCAGATGGACAATCACATCTGCAGTTACATAATATATTCATGTTACCATGGTTACAATGGAGCATGTTCCACTATCAGTAAAATGCTTTAATGTTTTGACATCAACTCACTTAGAGACTATATGTTTGAAAAGGCAAGGCGTAACGAAGCTGCCAGCACAAATAAAGATCTATTAGAAAAGTATCGCCCTAAATCTAAAATCTAAAAGTACATTGCTTTTTTACTTCAAGATGGTGAATTAGTATATCATATATTCTGATGACCCTCAAGTTGCATGCTTACAATGATTAAGTCTCCTTTTATGTTTTGGATTCTGAAGTTATTTCAGGGACAATAGACCCAGCATAAAAAGTTGTAACAGTTGATAACAATCAGATTTATCAAAATATACAGACTGAGTCAAAATTTCAAAATTTGAAAAAAAGCAAAATCTGAGTAAAATCTATGACCTGAAATCTGTCCCCAACAAGATGCAGGTTCCGCCATTGCGGCATGTCAGCTGGGCACACCTGTCCTCAATCTCACATATATCCCCAAGGAAACCTAGGGGCACAATACACACATTTATATTGTGCACAATACGTCATTACACATACCCTTTCCACTAAGGTGGCGACCAAAATGTCATAAACTGAGACAATGAAATTTCATTGATACAGAAGTTAGTTTTTTGTGTGGTCTTCTAAACCATACTACTTCATGGACCATACTCATTTCATAAAGTTATTATACAGAAATCCAATTTTGGTCAGACAATGGTCTCCACTTTGTGAACAGGAAGCTTACATCACCATAGTCTTAACTACTGAGAAAGCAAACTGACAGCAACACACAAACAATTTATCATGTGCAGGGTGTTACAGTTGTCAACATGCTTGTGTCAGCTATGACTGCTCTAGTGACATAATGTGAACACAATGACAGAAGAACTTATTATATGAATGAAAACTAAGCTTTACTTGACCAGGCCAACAGGAGAACTGGGACTTACCAAAAAAAAAATTATTATTAAAAACAGTTCACAGAATAGAGAACAGTTCATGGAATTAACTGCTACAATGTACTACTTCCAGGACATGACAAATTAGAGACACGTGACTGCAGCAATGGGTCATAAGTGCCAGATAACCTGTGTCAACCCCCGTCTCTGTTCAATGTCAGATGATGAGTTCCAATGTACACCGCTTCCTTCATTCCTCTTGTCAAGAGCTTCAAGTTGGCACTTACCACCCGCTGTTGAAGTTACATGTCTCTAACATCATGTCTTATATATATATAAGTACCAGTAGTTGGTCAGGTTAAGTCAAGTTTTCGTTCATAATTGTCATTTTTCAACACAGATGAACTCCAAGCATGCAAGACACCAAAAAGAAACTTTATACCACCTACTACCAACAATACACAGTGACATGTACAAGCCATGCAGACAGTGGTCTTCAAATCTAAAATATGTAACCATTAAATGTTGTACACCTATGATGAAGTGAAACTATCAAAACAAACACATAGTGGGAGGGAAGTGCGAAGCATACAGCAGTCTATGGACATAAGTCACATCTTATTATTATAATAAGTAAAAGTTTTACACATTATTTCAGTAAACCATTGTAAAGCAGAGTGTAAACAAGCATTCTGTCAGTCCTCTGACCCTTCTCAAGTCAAAATGACTCATTGCCTACTTGTATGTCACATGATCTGAATGGAAGTGTGACATCAGCAAGGGGTCAAAGGTTCCTGGCTCAGGTCTCTGCTGAGGAATGGTCTATGGGCTGTGATGTAGATGACCTTGTTCACGTTTCATGACATAAGCTTTGGGTCATATCAACTTGAGAAGTACCAACTCGGAGGAATCATTGAAAGCTTGTTGGTGAGTTCTTTACACTTGTCTAAGGATTCGAAATAACGTGTAAAACTTTTACTACACCATCACAGATGAACCTTGAAGTTCACACAAATACGAGTTTGCCTTGCCGTCCATGCACATGCTACACACGATGGGCAGTTCAACAGTGACATTCTGGACATGACCCACTGACCTGACTATCAGACTACCATGATCAGATGATGGGAACTAATTGATCAGACTCTGTAAGTTTGATGACTGAAGAGTCAACCGAGCTGTAAAAAAAGTTCATCATCAGTAGGTTAAAGATTGGTTTGCAATCATGCTGAAATCACGTTCAATCAATCAAAATGAACTACATGGGATAGCCATGATTGAAGAAAGAACAATGTACAAATACTGTAAATATATCAAATCACATATTTGTGATTCAACTGAGTGTCATAATACCACCACATCAAAATAACATTATTATAGAGGTCTTTTCAAGATTGTCTTGAACACCTAAATATCTGAAGTGTATGATTACTCCGACGCTACATTGGTGCATCTCTTTAAATCACTTCCCGTTCATGTATTTTTTTTTTATGTGGTGGAATTACAGGCCATGGGAAAGAAGTGGAAAACAAAGAATTTTTAGCTTTCAATACTCACAATACTGTTCTGAAAAAAAGTAAATTACTCATAGAAATTTCCCCAAGCAATTCCATGTAACGTTACATTGCTATCAACAAAAAACTATCTTGAAGTTTGTTGTTGTTACATTTCTGTAAGTCATCCGATCCCTTCATTTACCAAAACATTAGTATGGAAAAATACCATCAACAGACTTACCATCAGCACATGAACAGTTGAAGCCTGCAGTGTTGTCTTCCACACAAGTGCCTCCGTTCAGACAGGGCTGGCTGGCACACACAGAAACAGTTTCTGAGCAGTTTACACCACCATAGCCTGGCTCACACTCACACTGGTAAAACCCCTGATCACCTACGGAACACCGACCAAAAACACAAGGGTCGGGGTCGCAGTCAACGATAGCGACCTCGCACCAGGTCCCCGTAAATCCGTGGAAACAGTCGCAGAATGCGGCTCCGTTCAGAGGAAAGCAGAAGCCTTGTACGCACGGGTCTGGTTCGCACACAAAGGGGTCCAGGTCACACATCTGTCCCAGCCATCCATCTACACATATGCAGAACCAGCCCAGGCTGTCTTCATAACAACTGCCACCGTTCTGACAGGGTTGACTGTCACATGCCGAGGGCGGTGCTGTAAAAATTGTCTGTGTTGTTGCTGTGGACATCATCTGTGTTGGTGCATCGGATGCCATCTGTGTTGGTGCATCGGATGCCATCTGCGTTGGCATCTCGGACGCCATCTGCGTTGGTGCCTCAGATATCATCAGTGTTGGTGCCTCGGATACCATCTGTGTTGGTGCATCGGATGCCATCTGTGTTGGTGCATCGGATGCCATCTGCGTTGGTGCTGCAGATGCTGTCTGTGTTGGTGCATCGGACGTTATCTGTGTTGGTACCGCAGATGTCATCTGTGTTGATGCTGTAGATACCATCTGTGTTGGTGCTGCAGATACCATCTCTGTTGATGCTATAGATACCATCTGTGTTGGTGCTGTAGATACCATCTGTGTTGGTGCTGCAGACACTGTCTGTGTTGATGCAGATGTCTGCACAGGGACTGAGGTACTTGATAATACAGTTGTTTCCTGTATCCAAGACGTAGTGCTGGTAGATGGCGTTACTGTAGACACGGGTACATCGCAGTATTGTCCTGTATACCCAGCTAAACAAACACACATAAAGGAATGCCCCTTGTGATGGCACTGCCCATTCTGTCCACAGGGGGTGTCAGTCCTGTTACATGGATGGAGCAGTGTTTGACAGTGTTGTCCTGTGAGGTGGGGAGGACAGACGCAGGTGTAGGACGTTCCTGATGTCTCCACACACTGCCCTGTTCCACACGGCTGCGCTGCACATGGGGCAGCTACCTGGCACCTGGCACCCGTGTAACCTGTCGCACACAGGCAGCTATAGTCACCTGCAAGGCACATACAAAAAGTCACCTTAAATGAATCACCAAGCACTCAACATCCACTCACCAAACAGGCAAAAACATGGCATAGAACATTATTTCAAACTGCATTTCTACATTGATTTGCATAAACTTAAGGACTTTGTTACAGATTACAACATTTATACTAGTTCCACTTGTCTTATACTTATTCATTCTCAGTTCATGCCAGGCTTTGTGGAATAGGGAAAACATCAGAAAATGGAAACTACTGTGAGTCAGACAGTCAAAGATTGCAAAAATCAATTCCAAAGTAAAAGAAAAAGATTTGACAGAACAAAAAAGAAAAACCAATTGTTTGGTATACCATTGCACAGTGTGTCTACTAGTAGTATATAATCTACTAGTAGACACACTGTGCAATTCAAACTTCCTGACCACTTCGATTTCACAATGAAGGCAATTTTTTTGGTCAAATGTTTTATCGCATGCTCGCACCAGTTTTTGGGGTTCCCAGGGGATGCCATCCTCATCGAAGCAACATGGTCTTACTTAGTATATATTAGTTACAATTCTAGATTACAGGATGCAGACAAGAGTGATACATAATTTTATACATGTGTACATGTGTAACTTACCTATTGCATCCACACACAAACCACCATTCAGACAGGGAGGGTCCACATCAGGCTGGCTACATTCATCAATCTCCACCTGGCAAAACTGTCCTGTGTAGCCATTGGCACAGTAACACTCTCTCTCTCCTGCAAACACAAAAGGCATGTCACTCTCATTAGACTGGTAAGTTACTGGATAACAAAGTTCTCTATACTCAACCAGGTGTTTTATTCATCACACTTTTTCATCACATTTCGGTAACTGTCTGACACCTTCCTAAGGGCAATTCTGGTTATCTTTGAGACTGCATCTGTCGGCAACAACACCTACAAGTAGAACATAACAGAACCTGTCAGAATTGCCCTGAGGAAGGTAATAATATTACAGACAGTCACCAAAACGTCGGTCTTGAATATAACACTCAGACTGAAGTCATTTCAATCATAACACTTTCTTGCTAGCTATTAGTTCAATCATGTGACTTTGCTATGACTTGCATATTTATCCAAGCACATGTACTGGGTCACCCCTACTCTTTTCAATAAGTGTGTTGGGTTTTTTAAATCTTTACATGCAGGGGTTTGACACTTGAGGCTCATACATGTACACATGACCACTCTATATGCCATCATCCAAAATGAAAAATGCAATCCCTTACAATATGTCCAAGCTGGGCTGACCCTTATGAGGATTGATTCATCTCTGGTCAATGGATCCAGGGAATTTAACACTCAAACATGGATGCAACAATTGAAATGAGATGAAAAAGGCCAACCCCATTGACTGAGGCAACTGGAGATCAGCATTCAGACCTTAACGACATCCCACAAAGTCCAACTCTCGTAAGACAGGGAACAATGCATGCTAAACCATTTATATGTAGTGTGTGTGTGTCTTACCAGGTTGTAAATGCTGTCCACAAGGTTGGCCATAGGCACAGCAGAAGCCATGATTTCTGCAGGGGTTTGGCTGACACAGTTGAAGCTGTTCCTGACAGTGCTGTCCCTGGAAGCCCACATCACACGTACAGCTGTAGGAGTTTACTGCATCCACACAGCGCCCTACATGGACACAACAATTATCACTGGTTCACATGCAGTCGAAATGCTATGTATCATTTAGTTTCTGTATACTTTTCTGCTTGTGTCATAGTGAAAACGTTTTATCCTTGATAACGTTACCTTAAGTTTTGCTTTATGTTTTTTTGCTTTATTGGGCTATGTTTTTTGTGTGTATGCATGGCATTTTTAAAACCGCCCTAGTGGTGTCATGTTGTCCCAGCAGAAATAAATATATAATATTAATATGATTCTGGAGTGAAGTGTACAGACACTACAGGGTACAGACACTACAGGGGGTATGGACACTACAGGGGGTATGGACACAACAGGGGGTACGGACACTACAGAGGTACAGATACAAGAGGGGGTCAAACACTGCAAGGGTACGGACACTACAGGGGTATGAACACTACAGGCTAGGGGAACAGACACTACATGGAAACAGACACTACAAGGGTACAGACACTAACATGCATTGGCATAATACCGGTCATAAGCCTTATACCGGTCGATTAAAAATAGTGAAACTTAAAGAGATCTACACATGCAACAATAGTTATTTCTGAGGTATGCACACTTCAGACATCTAGGTGTCCAATACATAATTTACAAAGCATCGATAACAATGCATTCGAAGACAACAAGGCCAAAAGTTTTCAGGTCATTTTCGGGGCAGGCGAGCTCGTCGTGGGACAAACACACTGTCACGTTCATCGCCAGACTTGTAGATAATAATCACATGTGCTCACGGCACAAGACGAGCATGATTCAACAGCAACCTTGAATTTCTTTTGGTGACCTACAACTCGTGTAAAGGTGTGAGGAACCGTTGCATAATAGCCCGGATCTACGGCTGAATGGGTCAAATTGAACGTACGCCGCCATTTTCCCGCCACTTTTAATGCTACGGCCAGCAGTAACGTTTTACGTCATAGCGGTTGTGACGGACCAAAATTAAATGAAAATTCTTGTCAGTATACGCCCATTTTCTCATGACTTTTTGTATGCTCATGCAGATTTTTGTTTTGTGCAACTACTAACAGGAAAGAAAGGAACAACAGAGGATGAATAAAGGTACATAGCGGCAGTTAATTGTGCCGTGTTTCGTTCGACCGGTATAGTGCACCCCCTTCCAACCACGCGCCCGTTCTCCGTGCAATTCCGCGGTGTGTTCCAATTACGATATTATGTTTTTAGCAGGACCAGAGAGACAAAATAATTTACACAGAAGAAGTGGCAAAGGTAAGCTGTAACAGCAACATGTAACTGGAGAAAATGATGCGTTGATCATTTGCCAAATTAGCATTGCTTGAGAAATTGCAGTAAGCCGACCGGTATTATGCCAATGGATGTTATAAGGGTACAGACACCACTAGAAATATGGACACTATAGGGGTATGAACACTACAGGGGTACAGAAACTACAGAGGGTATGGACTCAAAAGGGGTGTGTACACTACAGGGGGTAGGGACACTACAGGTGGTACAGACACTACTGGGGTACACACACTACAGGGACACTTAGCGTCCCGACTTCGGGAAGGTTCATTAGCATATAACGCGGGCTCATTAGGCTACATGTATATAGTTGCATCAGTTTGTGATACTAGTGCTGCTACTACTGTACAGTGGTACTACTCTGCTTCGCTCAGCGTGTCAAGGACAAGTTGTGCTGCTCTCAAATGGATGAGGGACTCCTTGCATGATGCGAGATCGAGCGGCGGAGTGGCTCGCCACCTCCACCACGATGAGGGCAGCGAGGACGAAAGCAGCATTGATCATAGTTGACATAGCTGACCAGTGTCGTCATTCCTGATATTCTCATGTTTAGAACACGCTAGTGACATACAGACTACATCTGATCTGTCATGAGCAGAAATGCTGACCGTTTTGCCCAGGAAGTAGTCCAACTCTTCAGCAGGTAGGGACACCATTGTGGGTACTGAGGCACTATAGGGCACTACAGGTGGTATTATTAGGTTTCTACTTTTATTCAGAAATTTGTTTTTATTAATACTTATTCAATCTTTCAAAAACATAATCAGCTCTACTGTTGACAGGGTCCTTACCATGCAGTCCACAAGGATCAGTTTGGCAGTCGTCTATGTTAGTCTGACATAGGTCTCCTGTGAAGCCAGTCAGACACACACACTGTACACCTGCGCCTCCTGGCAGAGGGAAACATACTGCACCATTCTGACAAGGGTCCTGAAAACACGATACAGACAATGTACATAAATAACAAGCTACTCATTTATGTGTGATGACGAATCTTGCATTGATTGCAAATCTTATTATTTGAATCTATGGAATTCAGTTTGATAAGTTTTAAAACTAAATTAATGATTAAAAATACTTTCAAACCAACAAATAACAAATTTCAGCAATTAACAAAATGATAGCATGACATTTTTCATTCAACATACACATAGAATGAATACCTCTATGCTACACTACACTTTGCAGCTAAAGGCAGAGAATTCAACACCTCTACATGTAAATTTAAAGCAGGTTCAAATCCTGGGAAAGGCATCTCAGTTTTGGCTGCACCATTTTTCGGAAGGGACGTAAAATGGGGGCCTTGTGCACGAACAAGGTGCATAAGCACATTATAGGGTTAAATTAGGGCTGTCTCCAGGGCCTATCTTTCCATCCGGAAAATAATTTTACCCCATCTGTCCCAGAAATGACATGAAACTGTTGAAAATGTACTTCTATAAGCTTAAAATGACATATTTAAGCAGAAACTCAACAACATGGGCTCCCAAACAATGAGTGGGACATTAAAAAATTTAAGCTGGAGACAGCCCTCAGGGTTATATATTCAATATTCAAACTGAACCTTCCCACCTGAAGTGGATAAGAGCACAGCTGTGGCCTCTCACACTGCAATCCTGCGTATTCTGGTGTACAGAGGCAGGTAAAGTTTCCCCAGCCTCCCACACAGGTGCCTCCATTTGTACAGGGTTCAGATGCACACATATCAACCTGGTCTGCACAGGTCCTGCCTGTACATGTGCACAAAAAGAAGGGTTGAGACAGCATACACTACATGTCTTTAAAGATTATGATTTATAACATACATTATTGATATACATGATATAGCCCACATGTATATTAAGTAAGTTAGCGTCATACCTGCATGGGCGCCAATAACCATACGGGTGTTCCGGACCGGTGAACTTGCCATATCACATACATGTACATGTATATAGGGTTCAATTTGCATCACACAGGCTTCAATAGAATAAATCAACACACTCCACGTGCCGAGTGCAGCGCGGTGGAAAATTTGAATACCGGTTTCGGACTTTGGAATTGCTGCTGTTACAATTTTTGTTCAAGGACACCAAATTTTCTTTGAGCATTTCACATTGAAACATGTGGGCATGACAAGAAAAAAATACTAGTACAACAGTGTCCCAATCCTCCTACAGGTCGAATCATCTTCCAGCTTTCCAGCGATCCGATCTGCGGTCGGTCTGGTATCTCGGATGATACAGGAAACACAGACACTGTGTTGTATTCTGAATGTCTCAAATAGATTCTCTTACTATAGGTGAAGCAATTTCCTGTAGCAGAAAGTTCTGGTAAGACAGTACCTGTTTGACCAGGTGGGCAGATACAGCTGAAACCATCCTGTGTGTTGGTGCAGGTCCCACCATGCTGACAGGGGGCACTGCTACAAGCTACAACCTCCACCTCACACAGTCTGCCCTGGTACCCAGCAGGACACTGGCACTGGAACCTACACAACAACATTCAAATACAATTCAATCTCTCTCTACAACTGGACAAAAAAGAAGATTAATACTTCCGGACGTTTCAAGGGACATCCATCACTCTTCTTCAGCGTCACTAGTATTAGCAGGAACAATTCAATACAAGTACATCTATTAGTAACTAGAAAAAACAGTTGAGCATGTAAGGACTGTATGCAAATGTTACTCATATGTAATTCATGTTGAGATAGGTTCCTATGGTGCGACAAAACCATAGGAAGTCCAACTGTCCTTTGTGAAGGAAAGCTGGGTCCCATGTACTGGAGAGTTCTATGCAAAGTCCTCCTTTCCAGTTTAACACTGAGAAATCCAACAGCAACAGTCATCTTGAGACTAAAATACAGTTGCTTCAGAATTCGTTGAGGTTTAATGATATCTAAGATGATTTACAAAGCATTTTAATCATGTAGACAAAAAGTGTTCCACTGCATTGTGGTACATACATATTATAAACAGATGTCCTTACATGTTTTGGTCTATGCTGCATTGACCACCATGTTTGCAGGGGTGACTTGTACAGGGGTCGTATGTTTGGCAGAGAGGTCCACTGAAGCCAGGATGGCATGCACAGCTGCAAACAGCAAGGTACAAAAATACAGACAGTTGGAAGATATCATATAAGTACGCTAATGTTCTGTAATAACAACATCAAGGGGTTTCTGGGTAAGGTACCAAAAAATGGAAAATTGTTGTTACTTGATAAACTCTGGGTAAGATTTACACAATAATAAGGAAAGTGGTCACTTCTTACATACATGTCTGAACAATGAAGGTTAGACAGAATTTGGCAGCTGGGGACGGAAAAAAATTTTGCCCATTCCGTCCTCTGTGATGGACAAAAATAAAATAAAAAGATATAAAAAAACTGATGATGTTGAACAGCTTATAGTTAATAGCATCAAAATTTACACCGCAAAATGCAGGAAATAGTGTTTTAGAGTGTCTAGATTTCAAAATTTTTCGGGGGAGCAACCAACATGCCCCTGGACACCCCTAGGAACGTCAAAGGGGCTTTGGTGCTCGATAGAATTTCCATTTAAAGTCGAGGGGACGGAAAATGATTTCAGGCTGGCTACACTTACCCACCGTAACTGTTACCTTGCATATAGTAATATACATGTCTGTTCATTCAGAGCGTTTACAGCCATCCATTACAGTCTATCTTGATAGAGAAAACCAGCAAACCGCACTGTTGTCTACCTGATAATGTTTCAGAAAACATTCATCTTTGTAAGCTAATGCCCTTTATTTTGTAATCTACCTTTAAGTTTGAAACTGAGTCACTACTCATTGTTCCCTACCTGTAGTTGTTATAGAGGTTGATGCAGATGCCACCAGGCCTGCACAGCTGAGCGTCACGGTCACACTCATCTACATCAGTCTCACACAGGGCACCTGTAACACCTGCTGGACAGCTGCAGCTGAAACCATCTGCCTCCTCATGGCAGGTGCCACCTGACAACAGGATCACACAGATAAACATCAACAATTCTTGTCCTCATGCTCATTGACTTTCCAAACAGCATATAGTCTTTGCCAAGGAAAAAGCTAGTACAGGACAAACGAAAAGACAAGAACTGGAAATCAACTGGTCAGAAGTCAGACGTGTTGTATCATTATGCTTAACACTGTAAATGCATATAAGTTTGTGGTAAGAAGAAAATGGCGTGTTTGCGTTGGTTTTGAGTTCATGATAACGCTTGAGTCACATACTGTACACTAATGGAAACACTGTTCGCTTTACGGTCATCCAGTCATAAACCATCTACTAATAGTACTATTGGGATTTGGCAAGGGTGCAACAGAACACTCACCTCCAAAACATCATAATACTGCAGGGTTGTAGCCAGCCTGAAATCATTTTCAGTCCCCTCGATTTTGAATCAAGAAGAACGAGACGTCAAGCCGAAGGAATAACGTTCTTAAGGGCATTCGGGAGCATACTCCCCTGAAATATTTTGAAATCTAAGCCCAGAAACCCAATTTTCTGCATTTTGAGGTGTAGATTTTGCTGGTGGACTATTAGCTGTTCATCTGTTTGGTGAAAAATTACACAAGAAGACAGTTTTTTATATCTTTACTGGCTTTACATATAGTTTTTGTCCATTACAGAGGACGGAATGAGCAAATTTTTTTTCAGTCCCCAGCTGCAAAATTCCTTCAAAGGACTGAAGGACGGGTGCTGGCTACAACCCTGTAATACTGTATGTACATGTGGCACTTAGGCAAGAAGGAAGCGGGCAGAAGTCAGAACAAACATTTTTGCTGTGGTTTGCAGCAGAAAGATCATCAGTGTAATCGCAAAAAACTTGGAATCGCAAACATAAAACCACCGCAAACTCAAATGCATTTACAGTTACATCATCATTACAACATCATCACAATTACACCTTACAGCCTAATAAACTGAATCAAACGGTCTGACACATCTGTGGTTGAAGTATGAGTAGAAAAAGAATTGATATCATATACTGTAAATGCAGAAATTTTAGCAGTGGTTTTATGTTCGTGATTTTCGCATTGCAAATTTACCGCAAACTTAAAACCACCGCGAACATTTTTTCCATGGCAGTAAGAGACATGGTGCTACCGCGAACTTAAATCCAACCCGAACAGTCCTTTTTCCCGCTACCACGAAATTAAATCCCTGCAAAATTAAATACATTTACAGTATATGATATATGACTAAGACATTACTAGTATACCATTGTAACATGGCTGTGGCTGACAATGCCTGGTGACGTTGGTGTCCCGGATAACAGTACCACAGTTGTTGCCCATGTAGAGCGGAGGACAGGTACAGGTGTAGAACGCAAGTTGCAAGCTAGTCCTGTTATGTGCCTCACATGTCCCTCCATACAAACAAGGTTGGCTCAAACACGGATTTTCTGCAAAGGAGAATTTGGAAGTAGGTCAGAGACGCCTGTACCATTTAACTTATTGAAGACAGTACGTATACAAGGCTGTGGCATTCTTAACAGGGGGAAACGACTGGGGGGAATCAACCTGGGGGGGAATCATCCTCAACGGGGGGAAACGACCTGGGGGGGGGGGAAACATCCTGAGGGCGAAAAGACCTGATTCCCCCTCAACATGCCCAGTCAGTTGGAGTAAACTTTATTCTGTGCTGTGTAGTAAAAAGTTTTCCCAGAGCCTTTTGTGAGGCTGTAGGGGCGGTAGTGGAATGTTATCCACTGTGTCTATGGCACAGTATTGGAAGGCGGAGACCATCCCTCCCCTTTCATTGTCTTTTACCTCCCCAACCTAAGTCAGGTACACATTTACACCTGGGTGGAGTCGTGTAAAGTACCTTGACTCAGGACACTGCATTGGTGGCATGTCAGGACCTCTGGGTTTTGTGCCAAAAAACCTAAATGCTATGCTAACACGCCCCCACTGTAGTACCCTTTTCAAGAATAGTTGATGCAAAGGAGCTTTGCACCCTAGTCAGTAAGTCATTGCAACCCCTCCCTGTAAAAGCATACCCTGCTACAGAAACTGTAAAGCCGGGTTCACACAATTGCGTTTACATTCAAGTCCATATGAGGTCCGTATGGAAGTCTTTACCTCTACCAGGCTCAATATATGGCTATAGGTTGTTGAAAAATAGCAGAAATTGGAGAAATATAGACACATAACATGCCAGAGGAACTAGCTGTCTGAGGAGTATATTTTGCGACCAGGTAATTTTGCTGGCATGTTATCTGGATATATTTGTCTAATTTCTATTTTTCCAGTGACATGTGGAGCCCTGTAGAGACTAAAACTTCTATACGGACTTGAATACATCATAATATATGCATGTGTAAACCTATGCGCCACAAGGTAATGTAGACATTGCTGAGTATACCACACCTCCTTGGCAGGTTGCAGCTGTCTCATCTGTACCATCCCCACAGTCCTCCACTCCATTACACACCCACTCCAGCAGCGTGCATGTACCATCCCCACAGGTTATCTGCTGTATAGGACCCAGGCTTGGGCAGTCAGATCCTAATGAAAAAAAGACTACTTGTTACAACAACAAAATCCATGGAGACAACACCATGAAAGAGAATTGAAGATCAAGTTTTAACTATTCTAAAGAACTTCTTTAAGAAAGCTCGTAAACCACAATTGCCGACACAAACATTTTTGGAACTGTGCAATAAAACTTTGCAAACATGTGAATCGGGGCTGTTAGATTTGATGCTTGATAATTTGTAAAAGTCTGATTGTTAGCGTTGGCAACTTCTTCTTGATAATGAATTATGTTGCCGTAAATGCATTTGATTTTGCAGCGATTTAATTTCGCGGCAGCGGGAAAATTGAGTGTTTGCAGTGGCACCATCCCGCAAACTTAAATTTTTTTACAGTACTGTCCTGTAGTCGCATACTGTATTATGAAGAATCGCAGTGGTTTTAAGTTCACGGTTCAGCGGTGACCGCGACAAACGCGAATATAAAACCAACACGAAAGTTTCTGCATCGACAGTATTCAACACATATGAAAATATAAGCTAAGTCTTGAACCATTTGTCATGTAGCTTGATAACTATTATTTATCAAAACATGCATGATCGAGCTATATATGCTTTAGCAAACAAAATTGTTTGGGATGAAATAACGTTGTTTTTTTTTGTGTAAAAATATGAAATCATATTGAGGGCTGTACTTGTAGGAAGTGTAGTTAACATTACTGCAGTATACAATGTATACATAGCACTGTACCTGCTAGACTGGCAAATATCAGCACTAGCACCTGGCACTGTAGCAGGCTGGCTGGCATACTGTCCATATAGCTAGTGGCTGTGTTTAAGGACATAAAAACATAAAGCATTAATTGTCTATAGTGGGAAGATATTTTCATTATTCTAGTATACGTAGGGACACATTCTACGATCTGAGCACATAGAGTCTCGGATAGCAATCTCTACCTGTTATACTAATTTCATATACCAAACTTGATTTCAAAATCTCAAAGAAAACAAAGTGACTGACCAAGAATAAGTAATCTACTGCAACGCTACTTCACCTTTATTCGTGGGGTAACCTATATCCGTCGTTAAAAAAACAGGGTAATTAGGGATACAGTATCAAGTCAACGGACGTTTCAAATTGCCAGATATTCAATATACGGTTTGAAACCACCGTCTGTCAACTTGCTTTCCACAGATACCTTGTTTTTTTTCTATAAACAACGGATATAGGTTAAGTTCCGCGGATAAAGGTGAACTAGCGTTATACCATCAACTCATGTGTATCTTTAACATTCCTGACCACTTGGTAGATTTCAATTTTGGGGCTCTCAGAGTCAGAGAACGTCATCCTTGTAGGGTTCGCTTAAAAGGCTGGGCTGTCTACCAGGCCAGGCTACCTGGCCTGTCTACCTGGCCTGGCTATCACGTCAGGCTACTCAGATCCCCCCATTCATACCCCCATCATGTGGCACTCAGCCAAAATAGCTGATTGACAGGCATAGTAATTGCTAATTCTCAACCCTGCCAGTGTCCACTGGCTGGGCCCTTTGGGAAAGTGTCTGGGAGGCCTTCCTTGCAGCTGTCAGGAACACATTCAAGTACTGTACCAGTACTGTGTTCGGTAAATGCTTTAGGGTGTTAGACCTATAAAACAGGGGTCCTGGGTTCAAATCCTTTGCCAACATTGTCACAAAATCTGTTAACAGTACTTTCCCCACTCCAACTTGTACAAGGGGGTTGGAGAGATTATTGTCAGTGGAAGGAGAGGATTGGGCTCTGTCCTGGACACAAAAATTGTACAGTGGATAACAATCCACAGCCTCAAAAATGCTATGTGACTACTAAGATTGTATATGTCAACATGGCATACTAGCATAGAGAACAAGGAGGTACATGTAATTATACAGTACCCCCCTTGGTCAATACAAGTTTAGCTTTACAGTGAGCAAGTGATTTATGCTCTCCCTTCTTGTTGAACAAGCTGAGATGGTTTCTGTTCCAGAAGATAGATATTCAATAAAGAAACAAATTTCTGTTGCTGGCAAGCCCATCCTTACACACACACACACCCACAAACATACACAAACACAGTGCTGGTACTTGTGTTCCTGACATGCTGCAAGCAAGGCCTCCCAGACACATTCCCAAAGGGCCCAGCCAGTGGTGGACAGGGCAACCTTGGGTCACTGGCACTAGCAGGGTTGGAGATCAGCAATTACTATGCCTGTCAATCAGCTATTTGGGCTGAGTGCCATATGATGGGGCTATGAATGGGGGGATCTGAGTAGCCTGACGTGATAGCCAGGCCAGGTAGACAGGCCAGGTAGCCTGGCCTGGTAGACAGCCCAGCCTTTTAAGCGAACCCATCCTTGTAATAGAATCAATATGGCCTAAATATGTATGCAACAATATAACATTGTTGTTGCTGTATTGTTGTTGTCCTAGCTTGTTTAACGTCTATTTCTCCGTCAGACATGGTCCCAGGGTGCTAAAAAATACTTTTTACTTCAATATACTTTTAGCTAACTTGAGATGACCGCCATGGCATGAATAGTGACACGGAATATGGATCTAACGTTACAAAAAATTATACTTAGTAAATCGATGGAAAAACATGTTTAAAAGTATCTTCAAACTTACCTTTTTACAATTCACTTTACCACAACCATGTCTTCATTGTAGCTTGTTTGTAAAGCTACATGTTAGTGTCTAAGGCGATATCTATACGCTAATCTAGAAGATTTTTGCCACACACGACGCTAAACTCTCGAAACTATGTAACATCCGGTACTTGACATCTCAACTTTGACCCTTGGGTCACAATGGGGTTGTTAGAAAAAGCGGTCCAGTTCGGTATTGGCGGTAAAAGCAGGCCGCCTTTTTACTGTGTGTTGTTACGCCACCTGACAGAAAATGATAGAATTGCAAAATATATTTCGAAATATTTTCGGAATCCAATAAAGGCCTCAAAGTCATCTGAATAGACTAGGAAAATAAACTTTTGTATTAAATGGAAACTTTATGTTAACTTTTAGAAAACAAAAGTCATTATCTTAAAAATCTCCGGCCAAAATCCGAGGGAGTTGCGGTTCTGCAGCGCAACTTTAAAGTGAAGGGCAACGCTTCTGCAAATACCAGGTTTATGATTTTTTAATAGTCGATAATGATAGGTCTGGGACAAGGAGTAAGTTGTGTAGTTTGGGGTACCCTAGCGACTTATTTTGTTATAGACCTTGGAACGTGATATAATAACTCAGGAAAGGATAGGCGGGTTGTCATGATATTTGACTTCGATGATTTATAAAATGAAATATTAATCATGTTGATCATGTGTTTATTTTCATAATTAATGAATACCAGAACCAGATATTGAAGAAATTAGCAGGTAAAGTTTGGCGCTTAGTCAGAGGCACACAGTCCTCTTGTGTGCCTCTTGTGGGGATCGACTAATTGTAGTTTGTAATTGCTATAAACAACAAGAGTTCGGAGACCTCATACCTCCATGAAATATTCCGATTATGCAAATGAGTTGCAAATCTGTATAATTTATGCTTGGTTATGTACACCTTTAGATAACTAACACAGGTCACAATGTTGACAATCCAATCATGTACCTAGATGAATAAGGACACTTTCACATTAATTATGCAAATTAGGGATTTATTTGCATAATTGGTATCTGGCACTATCTGCTTATATTACACCTGCCACAAATTACTAGTGATAATAGTACATGAGTCCTGTGATGGAAAATACTGGAAATATAGATTTTCCTCATTAAGTATGCAAATTCAGGCCAAATTTGCATAATTTGCACTTCATTAGGAACAACTCTGCCAAACATACCTATTTGCTAAATATCATGGAAATCCATCTTTCCTATGTTCCGTTATGCTCCTTGGAAGATTTTGACAAAATTGACCCTGCAGTACCAGAGCAAGATACTAGGGGCCCAAACCTAAATACCCTCTTCCTTACATGTACATCACAGGCTATCTGCCACCAAAAAATCAAGACCATAGCATGTTCAGGCAAAAAAATCGTTATGCTGCAGTACCAAGCTCACACACAATGGGGCCCAAAATCGACATTGACCTTTGTCTTTCAAACACTTACCTGCATACCAAATATCAATGTAATCTATCCAGAGGTTCTAAAGTTATGCTGGACACAAATCTCCGGATACACAGACAGACACACACACAGACACACCAAAAACTATACCTCCATTTTTCATGGAGGTAACAAACGTATGGATTCTGGTCTTTGGCAATTTTCTCCCATTATATAGAGTGCTCAACATAGAATGAGCTGACATTTCATGTAGCGACCATGTAAAACACTTATTATAACATAGAAGTCTATGGGAAGAAAAAAAACTCTAAATGAGACCCCATTCGTTGACTTTTTATTTTCATCTCTAAATGCTTCGTAGACCCTCTAATACCATTTCTAATACCACACCTCAAATAACAGCAAAAGAATGCATGGTGACGCTAAATTTTTGTATGTTAGGAATCGCAGAAGCGCAAAGAGACACAGACAGAAGAAACAAAATACTTCTCTCTATCGTCATATAGTGTGAAGGAGTGTTAACTATATTCTGTTCAAAATATAAAGGATGCATCCTGTGTCATTATTTCATCCAATCTATTCAAACAGCCATAGACAATCGTTTTAAACAGAAGTCAAAAAGTACGACATTTTCAAACTGATGTAACATTGATAAGAAGAACTAGCCCCCAAAAAAACTACAATAACGAGGTCTTTTGGGCATATATGTGAAACCTCCTAGCCTTAGTCACCGTAGCCACCCAAAAGGGATCCGTTGCCACGTCCGATCCTTAGCGACCCACTCCGGATCCGTAGCCACCTCCGGATACACTAGTAGCCACGGCCTCAGCGCCCGTCGCCACGGACTCCGGGTCCGTCGCCACGGCCGCCGGGTCCGTCGCCACCTCCCCGTCCTCCGCGTGCTTCGGCGACCTGGACCAAGATATATATGTAAATCTCTCAAGCGATTTTCATGCAGACATAGTAGTTACTCTGAAGCATCATCTTTATCTAATAATGTGACTCGCACAAAGAATAGTATTTCACATATTCGAATTGTCAAGAATATGTCCATGAAAGGGCCGGGAGAGGATTAGAAATAGATATCTTCGAATGACAAGTGCATAACTTTGGTATTGATTCGACCGGCCGACCTTAAAAATGTCTTCGAATCTAAGCGTTTTTGGTAGAAATATTACGAACTAGATTTGAATTGTTACAAAAGATATACAATATATGTATCTACAAGAACCAAACACACATAATATTGTTTATTTTTAGCTGTCGCAGTTATAGCTTTACTACCAATGGTTTTTAGTTTTCACGATTGTTAATTATACTTATAGCAACACATTACCTTTGGCTCGCTTGGCTTGAAAACCACTTCTTTGCCACCCAGCTCGTGTGGTCCGCTTTTCACGACTTTATGTGCCGAGCCTGCCTCCTTGAATGTAAAAACGAGCCCAAACCGGCTAGTTTTGTTGTCAGTCAGAATTGCAACCTTTTCAGTTTCCCCATATGGCTGAAGGAAATTTTTGAGCTCCTCCTCGGTAGTTTGATCACTGAGGCCGCTGACGACAACTTGACGCGGATCCTGAAAAAGCAACAGAAAGTCATCAGACAACAGTTCTGATATAGACATCAGTAAATCAAAGCGATGGGACCCCAGATGCCTAACACATGCTGCTAGCTTCAGCAGTAAAGAATTGGACCCAAAAAAAAAAATAGATAAAATTAAGAGTTCCAAAACCTCATAACTCCGCGAGGTATTTAGAGCTTCCGTCGATCTCTTGTTTCTGTTGTCTCGTTAATTTTGCATGTAAGGTTGTAAGCATCATTTATCTACATTGATTTTACATATAAGGCTGTAAATAGCATTTATCTACATTGATTTTGCATGTAAGGGTGTAAGTATCATTTATCTAGTACATTGATTTTGCATGTGAGGCTGCAAGTATCATTTATCTAGTACATTGATTTTGCATGTAAGGATGTAAGTATCATTTATCTAGTACATTGATTTTGCATGTAAGGATGTAAGTAGCATTTATCTACCTTGATTTTGCATGTAAGGGTGTAAGTATCATTTATCTAGTACATTGATTTTGCATGTGAGGCTGTAAGTATCATTTATCTAGTACATTGATTTTGCATGTAAGGATGTAAGTATCATTTATCTAGTACATTGATTTTGCATGTAAGGATGTAAGTAGCATTTATATAGTACATTGATTTTGCATGTAAGGATGTAAGTATCATTTATCTAGTACATTGATTTTGCATGTAAGGATGTAAGTAGCATTTATCTAGTACATTG
This sequence comes from Branchiostoma floridae x Branchiostoma belcheri, assembly GCA_019207045.1. Taxonomy (NCBI): domain Eukaryota; kingdom Metazoa; phylum Chordata; class Leptocardii; order Amphioxiformes; family Branchiostomatidae; genus Branchiostoma; species Branchiostoma floridae x Branchiostoma belcheri. The sequence continues at coordinate 4,254 of JAFMNZ010000095.1, read as the reverse complement.
ATTTTGCATGTAAGGATGTAAGTATCATTTATCTACATTGATTTTGCATGTGAGGCTGTAAGTATCATTTATCTAGTACATTAATTTTGCATGTAAGGATGTAAGTATCATTTATCTAGTACATTGATTTTGCATGTAAGGATGTAAGTAGCATTTATCTACATTGATTTTGCATGTAAGGGTGTAAGTATCATTTATCTAGTACATTGATTTTGCATGTGAGGCTGTAAGTATCATTTATCTAGTACATTAATTTTGCATGTAAGGGTGTAAGTATCATTTATCTAGTACATTGATTTTGCATGTGAGGCTGTAAGTATCATTTATCTAGTACATTGATTTTGCATGTAAGGATGTAAGTATCATTTATCTAGTACATTGATTTTGCATGTAAGGCTGTAAGTATCATTTATCTAGTACATTGATTTTGCATGTGAGGGTGTAAGTAGCATTTAGCTAGTACATTGATTTTGCATGTAAGGATGTAAGTAGCATTTATCTAGTACATTGATTTTGCATGTAAGGATGTAAGTATCATTTATCTAGTACATTGATTTTGCATGTAAGGATGTAAGTAGCATTTATATAGTACATTGATTTTGCATGTAAGGATGTAAGTATCATTTATCTAGTACATTGATTTTGCATGTAAGGATGTAAGTAGCATTTATCTAGTACATTGATTTTGCATGTAAGGATGTAAGTATCATTTATCTACATTGGTTTTGCATGTGAGGGTGTAAGTAGCATTTATCTAGTACATTGATTTTGCATGTGTGGCTGTAAGTATCATTTATCTAGTACATTGATTTTGCAAGTAAGGATGTAAGTATCATTTATCTACATTGATTTTGCATGTGAGGGTGTAAGTAGCATTTATCTAGTACATTGATTTTGCATGTAAGGATGTAAGCATTTATCTACATTGATTTTAAATATTTGTGGAATTTTCTCCAGAATACGCGTTGTGGGCGATATAAAGCATTGTGGAAAGTTATTCGGTGGCACATTTATCATCTATTGTTTAGAAAAAATGTGTGGGAAACCCCCCGCTCCCGCTCGCGTGCCACTGCTATGTTGCTAATTAACTAATCTACAATTGAAAACTCCGAGTTTGGCGACCATTCACATGGGTTGACGGACGCGCCCAGCTCGTCCTTGGTACCACCAAAGAGTTTAAAAAGATTCAAGAAGTTACTGATCTACTAGTTGAAACGTATCGACCCAGTTTGTAGAACAATAAGATATTGTGTAAGCATTTTGGCCAACTAGAATAAGAAACATTAGTCAGTACTTTGAAGAACCAAGGAGCTTTTAGTGAAGAACCCAATCGATGTGTCACCAAGTGACCTAAGTGGACAGACAACAAAGGAAATGGTGGACCTGTCATCATATGACCATGTTTTGCCTGTGCAAATTTTATCGAATAAAGGCTTGAAACATAAAGGTTAACACACTTGCCTTTTACATATTACTTCAAACAGTAATTTCACACATCTTGCGAGTTTGTGAACATCACATAAAATTAACATTTTTCAGCATGCCAGTTGCTTCACATTTTTTTCACATGGCTGGCCACATTTCAGGTAAGTTTAACATGAAGTCACACTCTATAGAATGTGATTCAATTTAACATTATTTCACATTTTCATCAAGAGCCATTTTGAAATTAAAAAATCGCATAAATATAGCCGGTGGAAACGTGTATAGACAGTCGCATAATATCACATAAAAATGGCTGCACAGCCAATGTTACATTAGGTAACGTGTTTTGCTCAATGTCTTCAGAAATGTGACGTGCATGTTATTTCATGTGATTATATATCACATAATATCACATTTCCATGGAATTTTTCGAAAAATTTACATAAATTTCACAATTACGCACCTCGCCACCTCCGGATCCGTAGCCACCTCCGGATCCGTAGCCACCGTCGAATACTATGTCACCTCCGAATTCTAAGACACCTCCGGATCCGTTGCCCCTCCGGATCCGTAGCCACCCCCGGATCCGTAGCCACCTCCGGGTCCGTAGCCACCGTCGAATACTATGTCACCTCCGGATTCTAAGACACCTCCGGATCCGTTGCCCCCTCCGGATCCGTTGCCACCTCCGGCTCCGAAGCCAACTCAGGCTCCAGGGCGACTTCCTTCATTGCCCTGGACCAAGACAAATATGTAATTTTGTCAATCGATTTTCACGTGAATACATCTTTATCTCGTTCGATAACAAATACTCCGTAAACGCTTGATACCAACACCCTGTACTGCGGAATTCACTTGATAAGCACTTGACGACAAATGCCCTATTCTCACCAAACGATCTGCGTAGTAATATGTATATATTACAGCGTTCACCTGTAGTAATCACTGAAAATATATCACAGTTTCGTAATAGTAATTACTGATAGTACTACTGCTAGCAACAAACACTCTTCTTACTCTTTACTGAAATTATAGCGTTCACACATGGTAATCGCTAAAACTAGCCTTATATGGATAACCTAGTATATAATATTACTTGTATTATATCATAGACTGATATCACAGATCGTAGTCAAGCTGTAAACACGGATCGCCTCTGTAGCCAAAGTTACCTGTATCGTTAATGCTATTATTACCTCCATGAAATGTCATGGAGGTTATATTTTCAGTAGTGTTTGTCTGTGTGTCTGTGTGTCTGTCACCAAGGTAACTCAAGAACGGCTGGGTGGATTGGTTTCATACTTGGTGTGTTGGTTGGGAGTGACAAAAGCTGAAAATGATTAGATCTGGGCCCCCTAGCGCCTTCCCTTGGTACTGCAGCGCAACTTCCGGTTTTGCTATCTCGTGCTCTGAACACGCTATGGTCATGAATTTTGAATATTAGATAGCTCTTGTGCTCAGGAGAAAGTGGCATATGTTTGGCCCCCCTTGGGATAGCAGGGGCATTTTTGTCAAAAACGTCTGAAGTGGATAACTCAAGAAGGGAACAACGAATTTTCAGGATTTTTGGTGTGTAGGTACTTTGGACAATGTTGTACAAAATAAAATACCAATTATGCAAAATAGGACAACATTTGCATGATTAATGAGATTAATCTATCATAACAGTTTTTTCAATGTATCTTTTGTCCCAGACATGATATGGTCTTGAAATTTTAGTGGTAGATAGCTTTCAGCGCCATGACAATGTGGGGCAAGTTTCAGCCCCCTAACATTTAATTCTCTCTCTCTCTCTCTCTCTCTCTCTCTCTCTCTCTCTCTCTCTATCTATCTCTCTCTCAATACTATACAGTGTACACACTAGGGAGCAAAATTAGATTCACAAGAGTCCGGGAACCCAATATCGGAGCAATAGAAGGTTATGGTCTTCAGCTAAAGACCATGCTTTCTCGGTAATGGTGTCACCTGGGGCTACGACAACATCTGTCCGTCTGGATTTATGACAAATGACTGTCTTTTGTTACTGGCACCGAGGGTCAAGCGGGTGGTCTGACGGGCCATGGGGTCATTTAAAGGAGCACGCAACCATTATCTACGCTTTTAAGTACGAGGTAGTTTTCTTTTCTATTATGCTTTTGGGCAGACGGGGCCAATGTGGCACTGCACTCAAGTTTTTTTTAACTTAACAGTGCCACATACACGCTACAGACAGAAGGTAAAGGTTAAGTCATTTTACCTCCCCGACCGAAGTCAGGTACCCATTTTTACACCTGGGTGAAGTGAGGAAGGTCGTGTAAAGTGCCTTTCCCAATGGCACAACGTCGGGGCGGGGTACGGTGGGGATCGAACTCAGAACCTCTAGGTTCCGAGCCGAACGCTCTACCCGTTACGCCACGCCCGACGCCACGCAGTAGAGGTAGTTTCTGGGGGGGGGGGGGGCAAATGTTGTGTACATTTACAAATTAACCCTCTACAATTGCAAGCCTCTGCAGAGAAATGCATGAGTAAATTTGTGGACATCAAAGTACGTTGAGCACCACGCAGGCAGTGAAGAATTTGAAAAAAAATTAATAAAAACTCTGGTCCAAAACCTCAAAAGAGTCATAACTCCGTGAGGCATTCAGAACTTCAGTCAATCTCTTGTTTATGTTGTGTTACCAAGGCTGCAATTATCTACATAAGGCTGTAACTAGCATTTATCTACAATTTTGTATGTAAGGCTGTAAGTACATTGACTTTTGAAGTAGCATTTATCTACATTTATTTTGCATGTAAGGCTGTAAGTAGCATTTATCTACCTTGATTTGGCATGTAAGGCTGTAAGTACAT